>JAEIFU010000983.1:0-87103 GCA_018904235.1 Lordiphosa stackelbergi
TGCGACCAAAACCAGCATGGAACAGGTGAGGCTGATGTGGCGTTGATCGTGTGCATTCCAAAACTCCCCCCCCACGTACACGGGGCACCAGGCAAAAGGGCAATAAATACAATGAGCTGTTTTGTTATTTGCTGCTGCTTTTAAAAGTAAATGAACGATAAAACAAAGAAGGAATATTTAGTAGCTCCTCAGACTGCACCCTGCATCGACCCATCTTTTATTCAACTACGTTCTTTTTTTTTTGTTATGTATGACCATAAAAGCTATCATAGCGATTTTCAGGACGTAAACTTAAGCTGAAATTTATCCCAACTATTTGAGTTAAGATGTTGCTTTTAAATCTGATAATGAAAATTAGAGATACAAACTGTTTTGGAAGTTCAACTGGCTCCAGAATATAGCTATTGATATGGTTTTAAACATTTTTAACCATTGCTGATCTCGGTTCATATTTCAGTGGTTTGCACTTCATATTTGTTGAAATTTATTCGAAACGAATAAAATAACGTCAGATTAAAATTGATGTATTAAATAAAGATCACAACAATTATGGGCGATTGGTACCAAATGTTTTGGGTTCAATGAAACATCTTCCTGTAACCCCGAAACTTCTGTACATTGAGGAACATGGCGTTCGTCAAATTAAATCATTAAAAGTAGCATTACTCCCCATCACAAGGATTAGTTTTCGACTAACTGAACCAGAAACAAAATATTTCATTTTATGAAGTAAATGCTGGTGCCGATCCTTGCTACTGATCGTTTATTTGGCTGTTCCTCCATAAACATCTGTTATTTCTTTGAAATTTTGAAATTTTTTGTTTTTAGGGCTCCATGCAGAAGCCCCACAAATATCTTTGTCTTCAAGTAAGTCCACTTATAAAATTGAACAGAACAAATCATATTCTTTTCGTTTTTGGTTCAGTTCAGATATTCTTGAAGGATGTAGATCAGACAAGGGAGTAACCCAAACATGCAGAAGGTTAGGTGTTTAGTATCCATTTTTAAAAATATAAATCAAAATGTAAATTACTTCCATTAATTAACTTGTATAATTTATATAAGTTTTATGGTTATTTTTGTAATATTGGCTTAATATTATGTATGTATGAAGCAGATGGTATTGAAAAGAAAAAATTTTCTAGCTCACTTATTCAACCTATCTATGGCAGCTATACTACAATATTTATGTAGTTGTCAGATTATTTTAAAACTTGTTGCATTTCTCCAAAGAAATCGAAGCTCCATTTCTTGAAATAAAAAATAGAAGAAAATTCATGTAATTTTTCCATACAAATTGTTGTTTTTCATTTTGCCTTCATTTCTTTTAACTTCCCAAAAATAATGGCAATCCCCTAGGAAATTGGTATTTTTTAATAAGGCTAAGCAGTACTATCTACGCTGTAGAGCAAGATAGTGTCATCACCGATAATTTTAATTTAAAAGTGAGCACAATTTAGTTTTAAATGTGGATTGTTAAGAAAAGGTGTGTATTTATCTTTCAGATATTAATTCAGCCGATATAAAAACGGCGACGTATGAGTCCGTGAATTGAAAAGTAAATGGGAAATGTCGCTGGAGATAAGAGCTGCCTTTCTATTAACCAATTTTTGTAATGTTCTGTGACTATTTTAGATTGTTTCTGTGGACAATTTGAATTAAATTCTTGTCATAAACAATTTTTTTCCAAACCCTCATAAAATTACACAAGCAGCAAAATACCTTTTGACAACAACAAATTGCGATTTGGCTAGGGCTATAACCGATAAGTTTGTCGATACAGCTGCTTCTGCCACGTGAAATGTTGCAAAACGAATTGGGATTGACACAGAATCGATTACAAAAAGTTGGGAATTTGGGAGCACTTATAATTGAATTGGTACGAAAGTATGTGAAACCGGAGCACAGCTGAATAAATTTAATTTGATAAATACATAAATTTTTTCTGCAAGAAATTGAGTTAGCCTAAAGTGTTCCTTTTTTTCCTTCTGCGTTGCAACTTTTGCATTCTTGGTCTCCGTTAAGGTTTATTCTAATTCCTGTGTCCCATTCAAGCACACATTAATGTTACAAAAACTTTTTTGAAATTATTAGTTTAACTTTCAAATCTAAGATTACATCGATTTATTTTATGTCCCTTGCAGAAGATATACCTATATTAAAACTGTCCGGATGCATCTCAGCATCTCAGACCACATTAAGTATATACGAGATTTGTTCAAAAAGTATCGTGAATTTTGAATTTATGCGGGCTACGTATATTTGGATTCTCGTTTTGTTTTATTTTTGGGTTACTTTGGTATCAGAGGCTATAAAGACGGCATCAAAGAAGGAGCTAAACAAGGTCACAAAAAATAATTTTTGTAATGCTTCGAGGATTGAAAAAATGATGGCATATAGTAAATGTATTATATCCGAGGGGGAATATTTTCAACTTGACAAAATGGAAATTAATGAATAAATTCCTCACAGAGTGATTGTTTTAGTGACCGTTTTTATTGAAAATCGTATAACTTTTTTAGGCAGGCTCTAGGTCATTAAGTTATGGATATTGTCCACAACTTTTCTAAAACAAGACACAAGAAACAAGACTACACTACAAAGGAGGCTGGTTGACAGTATAACGCTATCAATTCGATCTTCAGCTGTCCGCGCCTGTCCTTAGTGTGTTGGCAAAGGTTGCCTCATGACAGAATTGCTTGGGAATCCCAAAGGCAAGCTCATAGCAAAATCCGACATCAGCAGCAAATGCCAAAAACACTGATGCTTTGAGTGTTGTGTGCATCCCGAATCGGCCCTTCTGATGTTAGTGGGGGATATTCTTTCCCCGCATTTAACTAACCCAGGCGCCAATTGTTTGAATTGCCCAAAGCAATCAAACGGGGGTGTTGTTTTTTAATGAAACTATTTTAGGTTTAGTTTCTAACAACTGCGTCTTGCCCACGCATTTTATCACAAAGTGATTGTTTTAGTGACCTTTTTGATTGAAAATAGTAGAACTCAAATATCTAAGAACTGAAACCAAAAGCGCTTATTTGGTAGAACATGATCTGAACCAGACCGAAGAGCTACTGATTTTATGGTTTACAATTGACAGCCATAAAACATCGGATTTTTCTTTTGATGATAAAATATATTGGGGAAAAGATAATAATAATATATTAAATATGTTTTTTTTAATATAAATATTTAGTATAATTTTGTTGTTATTTATTTGTAGAATGCTTTAGCATAAATATTCTTAATCATCAAAAATAAAAAATGCTATTAAGAAAAACGTAGATTGACTTTTTTAGGCAGGCTCTAGAGTAAATTATGGATATTGTCAAAACACAAATTTTCTAAAACAAGACACAAGATAACAACACATACAAAGGAGGCTCGTTGACAGTATAACGCTATTTCATGAATACCAATTCAATCTTCAGCTGTCTGCGACACCTTGACCATTAGTGTGTTGGCAGAGGTTGCCTCACGAACGAGAATTGCAATAGAATGCTTGAGAATCCCAAAGGCAAGCTCATAGAAAAACCGACATTACAGCAAATGAACCTAAAAACACTAAGGCTTTGAGTGTTGTGTGCATCCCGAAATCGGCCCTATCTGATGTATAGTGGGGGAACATTCTTGGCCCCGCATTCTAACTTGGCTGGCGCTTATTGTTTTGAATTGCCCGGAACAATTTTAGGTTAATGTTTCTGATGAAACGATATTTTACCACAAAGAGATTTTTTACAGACGATCTTTTGATCGAAAATAGAGGGATTTTTTAGGCAGGCTTCAAAAAAACACAAAAAACGCTATATTTTTTAAACAACACCTCGTATGAAGTGACGGCTATCTGTCGTCCTGACCTCGAGAACTAACTGACCCTGGGGGATCCTCTCAGCCACATATTTAAAAGGTAAATGGGCGCTCACTTTTTAAGGTTTTATTGGTTGACACTTTCTGTTTGAGGGGAGATTTTAAAAAGAATGAACCTCCAACTTTGGCAGATTCATGCCAATTATTTTTTGGCGGAAAGCATTAACTATAAAGTTATCAAGTAAATCTGAACTACAAAATTTTAACTATGAATAAAAATGCACATACTCATTTCCTCAAAATAAATACATTTTTACATGATTTGGTTCTGTTCAATTCTTTTACAAGTTGATTTACTTGAAGACAAAGATATTTGTAAATATGTATGGAGCTTAAAAACAAAAAATTTCTAAAAATTTCAAAGAACAAACGAAAGTTTTTATGAGGTATCTGAGTAAAACGATCGGCTAGAAATTGTCTCCGAAAAATGGTGTTATATAAGTTTTCTGGTTGGGTTAGGTCGAACCAGAAACTAATTCTTGGTGATACTGGAGTAATGCTACTTTAATGATTTCCAATTTGGAGAACGCCAAGTTCTCAAGTTAATAGAAGATTCAGGCTGCTATGAAGATGTTTCATTGAACCCAAAACATTTGGTACCAATCGTCTACAATTGTTGTGCTCTTAATTTTTAACATCAGTCCCTAACTTGACGTTATTATAATGTTTTCTAGGTGATCAATGTACAAATTCTATAAGAAAAATTTTAATTGCTTTTTTAGAAAACTGTAAAATGTAAAAATGGAATCGTTTCTGATTAATCGTGTATCGGTTAGCTTTGAAAACCATATCATTAACCATATTCTGAGCCAGTTCAACTTTCCAAACAATTTGTATCTATAATTTTCATTATTTCAGATTCATGTTGCAAAATCTTAATCAAATAAGTTGGACAAATTTGTATAAAATTTTAACAAAGTCAAAAAGTTTAGTTTTACGTCCTGAAAAACCTGCCATAATAGCTTTATGTGGTCATACATAACAAAAAAAAAAAGAATCGCAGTTGGAATAAAAGATGGGGTCGATGCAAGGGTGTGCAAAGTTCGAGGAGCTAAGCCAAAACATTCCTTTCTTGTTTTATCGTTCATTTACTTTTAAAAGCAGCAGCAACAACAACAAACAGCTCACTGTATTTATTGCCCTGCTCATGTGTGCCCCTGTGTACGAGTGTGTGTGTGTGTATGTTTTGGAATGCACACGATCAACGCCACATCGCCTCACCTGTTCCATGCTGCCTTTTGGTCGCAGCCACAGCAGCAGCGGCAGCAACAACATAAAATCCACTACGAATTGCATGCTGGAATGTGAATGGAATCTTAACAATTTTCAGCGTCGCTGACGATGACGCCGTCGACGTCGTTGTCGTCAGCATCAGCAGCGGCGCAGCGCAGGCAATGGAGTGGGAGAAGGGGTTACATAGTAGGCGGCGTCGGGCCTGGTCAAGCTTTTTGGATTTGACTTTTGCCAATTGCAACATTTACATTTCGGCTGTCGCTGCACACAAACACTCACACACACACACAGACACACATCGTGCGAGTACATATGCAAATCTCCAACGAGGCCTCATAAATAAGCTTGCCTGAGAAATTATTGTCGCACTGACATTGAAGTGCATATTTTTCTTATTTTTTTCACAGAGCGACAAGACGGCGCTGCCTCTAATTACAAACAAGCGGGCAACAACAACAACAACATCAACGACGAGCGCTCTTGTTTTGCAGTTACTTGTGCCACATTTTGCATCTTTCATATTTACATTTACTTTGTTTTCTTTTTTTTCGTTTTCTGATTTTGATTCATATGTAAATCACAACTGCAGCTGCTGCCCACCAGAGTGGCATCAACAAGAGACAGTGGTCGTTACAGTGCTCTATAGAGTTGAATCGACCCAGCCAAAAGCTGCAGGCTCCTCTGCTAGGATATATTGGGATATTAAGGATACTCTATTTTCTTGTAAGACAGACGCCTTGAAAAGCAACCAATCTTTGAACTGAACTGAACCATTCAGGTAAAACAGCAGCGAAGGCAAATGGGCATTTCCACAGAAAAGTCCATCGAGATCAACACTGTAACTACAAACTGAACTTCCATTACAAATTTAAATTAAATAAATATTTGGCTTGAATAGCTGAGCTTCTTTCAGTCTTTTAGATTCTGGGCTACAAATTTTCACTAAAAAAGAAGGACTTTCAGTTATTTGCCTTTCCCGCAGTTCGAAATATCCTCATATCTTACGCAGTTGCTTAGATATAATGTTCGAACCTGTAAGACATATCTACAGAGTAATCAGCAATATATTGATTCTGCCAGGGGTTGGTAATATCGGATGGCAATCATTAAATCTTAGGTCCCAGAGCATCAGGGTATTTCTAGCTCAAGGATCTCCGTAGAACCGGTAAATATTAATAAAACAGTGATTCAAGACTGAAAATTAGATGACTGCAAAACTTTGAACTTTCTAATACCCAACCGAGATAAAATACCATGGATGACCGATGGTGAAGAATATAAAAAAGTGCTTTAAGAAAGTTTGAAACCACTTTAGCGAACCGGATGAGTCTTTAAATCTACGAAGACCACGCTTGGCCCGCAGGGACCGCATTTCGCTATTCACACCGGCACGAGTCGAACGCATGCCAAGAGCGCAAATTGCTTTTCAATCGCCGGCCTGCAGGCCTTGCCAGACCAGCTCCTTGGTATCGCATTTTTTCGGTCTTCCCATTTTGCTCAGAATTTCAAATAATAGCTGTATTTTGTATCAGTACGAGTTCAATCAAAAGCACAAATGCAAAGCATACTTTGAAAACCATACACAGGAATATAATTTGTAGTTACAGTGTACAAAATGTTATCGCTTTCGAGTATCGAAATGTAAAATGTTCAAAATGTAAATAAACATTTTTTTTATTTGTTGACTATGTCAGTATTAGAAACACACTTTGTTTTAAAGTGTTCAAAACGCCTGTGTTATTACTAATAACTTATTAGACAATGTTCATTATTTTGACAAAAATTTTATGGAACACTGTTCAAAACATTTTGAACATTTCTAATAAAAACAATGAAAAATTCAATGCTTACTGTTTTCTAGTTCGTTTAGAACTCGATGTTTTGTACATTGTGTATTATTTACGAACCCTGAAATATAATAAGGAAATTTAAGTAGCGTAACGTCACGTCAGAAACAAATGCTAACATAAACACGAGAAAGCAAAGCTAACTTCGTTTTTCTCACTAGAAACCCGATAATTTATATAGCAGCTACCAGACGTGGTCATCTGATTCGGTTTTTTACTCGTTTTTAAGGTTTCCGATAAAAGAGTTATAAATTTAAAAAGAAACCCATTTTTCGCAGCTCGTGTCGGAGTCGGAGATGGTTCCTTCTAAGCGTTGCAAGCTTTTGGACAAAATTATAATACACTTTCACTTTTCTAGTGTATAAAAATCGAGAAAAGTGTTTTGAATATAGTAACTTGAAAAATAAACTCACATTACTTAAAATCATATCGTTCCGATCGTTCCTGTAACAGCTATAGTGATCCGATTTGGATCAAACTTGACGGAATTTCGTGAAAGCCTATAATATTGATCGGTACCAAGTTTGGGAGCAATAGACTTTTTCAGACCAATCTTTTTATGTATGGCAGCTATACTATATAGTTGTCCGATTTTCATAAATCTTGGTGGAATTATGTGAAAGGGTTATTTGCAGAGTTTTGCAAATTTGTAGTACAAGTCTAAATCCATTTCCGCTTTTTGTAACGTCACGCCAGCACATATTTTTGCATTGTCATTGTGTTTTCTAATTGTAGTGCTAACGTGCTATGCAAATTCAAAAAATCTATTTAACCCATTACCGCTACGTACAAGATCCCGTGTAGCAATCGATTAATTTTTCAGGATGTTTACGTGCAAAATAATGGTCGAAAATTCAAAAAAAAAAATTTTAAGAAGCCGCCGTTTTGTTAAAAATTTAAATAATATTCCTGTTTATTTATTCACTAACGGGGGTGCCACAGAAACCTCTTCCAAACAAATTCCAACCGAATTCCAATTCTTAGGAGCCACAGAATTTATTTTGGTTGGTTTCAAACCTCTAATGTTTTGTTAGGAGATTTTGCAAAGCTCTTTTCTCGCTAGCGCCTTTTGTCGAAGTGGCGCCCTCTACATGATAGCTAGCGGATTAAGGGATGGAAACTAAAAACTCATATTTGGCGCAAACAAATTTTTAAATTTTGCATTATATTGGTGGAAAATGCGACTTAAAATTGAATTATTATTTAAAAATGAATCATGAAACATATAACACAATCAAAAAATTTCAGTTAATCATTAAATTAACCCACATCTAAAATAAGTGAAATTGGAGATTCACCCTTTTTATGGAGAATCAATTGGAACATATGGTGTTCCAACAATAGATTTTCTAATTAGAAAATGAAATTCTTTCGAGATTTACAATGAAACCAACCATTTCGGCAAAGATCTTCTAGAGAATTTCGTAAAAGAATCTTTTTGTTTTTTTAATTTTCGATGAACTTCACCAGAAACAAAACACACCAGATCAATATTTTTAAAAATTTTATTGCCATTATATACTTTAAAATGTTGCCACTAAATAATCAATACTTTTGGTTTTTGTAAACTAAAAAACTATTCCCCAATCTATACTATAAATTTGTGGAAAATAATGTGTGTGTGTGAGGGGCTATCTCCGCAACGCGTGCACCAAATTGCATGCTGTTTTTACAAAACAATTTTTACTTTTCTTTAAATAGGTTCATCAAAAACTATTCACAAAAATCTTAAATTTGGATCAAAAGTGTGTGTTTGAACGCCTATTTCATATCATTTTGTGTCATTCTGTAGAACGGAACATTTTATGGTATGAATTATAACAAAAAGCTCTTTTTTCCGGCCTTCTAATTGGGTATAACCCCTTAAAGAGAGTAACCACTGTACCAGTATTGTTTTTTTATGCCAATTGCTTGCCGTGGCTGCTGCAATTGTCGCGCTTGTCTTTTTTTTTCAGTTTAAGCAATTGCATGCGAATTGTACAAAACGCCCACCAGACGAGTTTTGACACCTGAATTATTACCGCCAATTAGCTGCAGTTGGCATTTGTATAATGTTGGCAGTGGGAGGAGAAGGGTAGCTGTAGCATGCTGTGCAGCAGGTTCCAAGAATATGGATATAATAATGCGTAAGATGTCCAATGTTGACCTTGCCACCAAACACCAAAACTAATTCCGAAGCACCGAAATTTTGGACTCAATTGCTTAACCGATTCTTAATGACTTAAGTGAAGAATCTTGCCGGAATTTAATTTGGTGCTTGATCATTGCTTTGACATAAATCTACCAAGCCTCTACCAAGTACCTAATCTAGGAAGCCTAACTTATTTAAGTGTGGTTAATATTTAATACTGCAGTATTCAGTTTACTCCATGTAAGTGTTTTGGGGTGGATTTCTTAGTGTAGTATTTTATACAAAAATATAAAAATATACTCTATGGGAATCGCTATCGCCGAACCGCGAAATGAACCAGCTTGTGAAGGAAAACGTTGAATCGAACCGAAACACGCAGAATAAAATGGTGAATAAATATGGAGTGAATCGGTTCAGTTTAATCATGGATGAGTTTGACGTAGTTAGTTAAGTTAGTTTGAAGTAGTTAAGTTAAAGTAGGTAAATTTAGAAAACTATATTTCTCACACTATTTACACGAGTAACTATTTCTATACTGGTTGTCTCAGTATTTTATATTTACAACGTCTCGTCTTAGTTCGTCTGTCTGTCACTAATTCGCTTTGCTCGCATCATCCATACAGTGTGACCATCGTCTGTCTTAAAATACCTTGATGCTAAATTTCTTAGGCTGGAATGACACTTGCATTTTTACCGACAATTTCTAGCGGCAATATTCTCAAGCGAATATTACGACATTTGACTTAATTCAATATTTGAAAGTAAAAAATTTAATTTGTTTTAATAGGGTGACAGGATGGTTAGGTTAGAATAAATGGGCTGCTCGACCGATGCCGTGATCAACTTAAGACCTTACGGCCCTTTGTGATGTGGGTTAAAAATGAGTTTGATGGATGTGGGTGGGGGTGAGTAGCGTTGACGGTGAGCCAGGTATTCTACGCGCAGAGACCTAGGTCATCTAAGAATGGGTATCCCAAGTGCTGGGTACGTAGGGCCAGAGGACAACTTATTTTGTATTAAACTGAATTTTGATCATTGAAATAAATATAAATAAATAAAAAGTTTAATTGCAAGAAGCAAAAGTAAAATGTAGCTAAATAAGTAATCAAAAATATCCGACACAACAAATTGTTGTCTAGCGACAATATTGTATTGTTTTCTATTGACGTTGCAGATCGAATTATTAAACTTTCCTGAATAATCTGAAAAATCTAACTTATAGCCTATTTCCACCAAAGAAATAAAGCCTAATATCTTAAAATGAAAAGAAATTAAGAAAATGATGTCGTTTCTTCCCTACAATTTGTTGTTTCATTTTGGCCTTCATTTCTCAAAAATGATGGCATTCCCCACGAAGGAATTTGGTATTTAAAAAAATACTCGCTACTCTAGAAACAGAAAGTGTCATCAGTGATGACACCTATAAATTGTAAATTTGAATTTAAAAAGTAGGCGCGATTTTGTTAAAAGCTTAAAATATTAATTAGTCAAAAAAAGTTGTGTATTTAGCTTTCTGCTGATAATTCAGTGCGATAACAACGCGTTTGCCCAGCCCAATTGCTGTCATGACGGAGATGCCATGTTTATGCTAGATATTCCTATAAGTCCACGAGAGTTTGAAAGTTGCTCCTGTTATGTAAATCAAAAATTTCAGCTGTTTTTGACCACGTATCGTTGTGAATGTCAAAAAAATGACAATGTGTCAATGGAAACGGCTTCATTTTTAGAAATGAAAATTATAAGAAATGAAGCCAGTGGAAATAGGCTATTAAACATGGGATGTATATTGTAAAGATATTGATACGTGTTTTCTGGATTTAAGCGTGATGAATTATCAGTAATTTTTTCTTCCCTGAATGCGCAGGTTTCTGAGAAGAGCGAGTTTTTAAGCAAGCTAATTTTAAAACCAATTTCGAAAATAATAGCTAAAAGTCAAAAATACTTATTAGAAATATAATGCTCAAAAAAAAAATAAAGAATAAACCACTGAACCGAACCGAAACCGCTTTGGTTTGTGCAGAAACCGTTTTATAAGCCGACCCGGTGGTGGTAGGCTGGGTGATTACTCAAAAGTCGATCAATTTAAGCTCCAACACTGCTTTCGTTGGTGTAACCATATAACTCGTATAAGGTTATCGTTTCAGAGTGCTTTTGGCGATCTGCCAGCTGTCTTTGGTGTGAACGCATGCTGCAGGTTTTCACAGCCTTGACAATGCTGCGCCCAGTGTGAAGAGGCTATTAGGCAAAGATTACCTGCCAAATCACTTTTGTAACCAACTTTCTTTTTGGCAACACAGTATTTGGCAGCTCAGCTGTTTTCATGTCATATGTTACTGTCAAACATGTTCAGTTTAATCTATATTTTAACCATGAATCGACTTACAAACGATATTGAATTTTATTATCCAAATTCATGCTCGGTTGAGAAAGTACATCGTACACTTTTGAGCTATTCGGCGGCTATTCGGAGTCTTGTGACTAAATTTCGCTTCAAATTTACATTATTGGACATTAAACCATCAACACGCATACATAGAGTGCGGCGGACAGAGGAAAATATAGCAGCTGTTGTTGATGACCGCGAATTATCGATTCGGCTCCGTTCGCATCAATTGGGACTCTGTTACTTCACTACGTGGAAAATTCAGAGAAGGATTTGGGAAAAAAAACCTTTTAAAATACAGCTGGTGCAAGAATTGAAGCCACACGACCTACCACAACGGCTAACTTTTGGTGAATGGGCAAACTTGTGTAAAGATCCACTTTTTTTATCGGAAAATTGTGGTCAGCGACGAAGCTCATTTCTGGTTGAATAGAACAAACAAAATTGGGGTATTTGGTGTGAAGAGCAGCCAGAGGCATTGCAAGAACTGTCAATGCATTCCGAAAAATACACAGTTTGGTTGTAATTATGGGCCGGTGGCATCATTGGAATGTATTTTTTTAAAGATGATAAAGGCAGGAACGTTACTGTGAATGGGGAGCACTACCGCGCGATTGTTACAAACTTAATCTTGCCCAAAATGGAAGAGCTGTACTTGGCTGACATGTGGTTTTAACAAGACGGTGCCACATGCCACACAGCACCCGAAACAATGGCCCAATTGAGGGGTGAGTTCGGTGAACAGGTTATTTTAAGTTTGGGGCTGGTCAATGGGCGCCCAGATCGTGTGATATAACGCTTTTAGACAATTTTTGTGGGGCAATGTCTAAAGCGTCAAACCGTAACAGTCGACGCACTGGAAGCCAATATTTAAGAATTTTTTCGTAACATACCGGCCGATATGTTGGAGAGAGTATGCCAAAATTGGACCAAGCGTATAAACCATTTGAGGCCCAGCCGCGGTCAACATTTACATGAAATATTAATATATAAAGATCGTTCTATCGACCCAAGTTACGATTTCATACATTACACAGGCCAACAAAATGACCAACTTTGTGAGGTGCAGCCCTGTTGATTTAAAAATATGATAAGTTAATGCTCACTGATTCCAAAACTGGTTTCGGTTTAGCTCCATCAGCTCTTGTTTCCCAGATATGGCGGAAAAACGAAAAAGTTGAATTTTTGGCACTCTAGGACTTATGGAGGCCAAACTAGGCATTAATATGTGAGTTTATGAGCTATTTGCGATAAAGTACATATCAATAAATTTTTAAAAAATCAAAGGCGCTACATAAGCTCAGCGGAAAGTGTCTAATTTGGCCTTTAAAGACAGACATCTTTCGATTTATGGCATTTTTATCAAAATTAATCATCTCGTTTCATCTGAGCAAATGGCCAAACATTTAATCTAATTTTGTGATTTTTATGGCATTCAAATCATTTTATTTGGCAAAGTTATAGCCTGCTAAAGACGAAAATTCATATTTAAATTTATGGGAGGAACACTAGATTGTCTCTCTAAATCTGTATAGGAACTGTAAAGAGGCTACTTGATTGGGCATAAAGTGTTGTATGTTTACATGTAGATGATAAAATCTATTTGGAAACAAGTAGCCCTTTCACAGCTCCTATAAAATTTTTTACTGACAATCTAGTTTTCCTCCCATAAATTTAAATATGAATTTTTGTCTTTAACAGGCAATAGCTTTGCCAAATAAACAGATTAAAATGCCATAAAAATCACAAAATTAAATCATATGTTGGACTATATGATCAGATGGCGAATATATTATTCCAAGAACCGCGCTAGCCTGAACGGGATGATTTATTTTGATAAAAATGCTATAAATCGAAAAATGAAAATGCATTGATACCCATAAACTCTCATATTTATGCCTAGTGTGGCCTCCATAAATCCTTGAGTGCCAAAAAATCAACTTTTTCGTTTTTCCGCCATATCTTGGAAACAAGAGCTGATAGGACAAAACCAATGATACAGTTTTGTTCAGTGCAACCAATATTAACATAATCAGATAAAAATAGACCTGCACCAAAAACACTTTTGGGCTGTGTTATCAATCAAATCCAAAAGCAACTAAAAAAATCACCCTTTATGTTTAAATTTGATTTTGGGCAAAGGTTCAAATGGCTTTAACTTAATCTCATAATCATAGGTATTAAAGGACGATAGCTCGCTTGACGCCTAATGAATGAATTTAAATAATCATAACGAAAAACTGACCATAAAAAAATTCTTTCGAGTTTTTTCTGAATTTTTTAAAGTCAAAATTTGGGGGACAAAATGCAAACAACACACAAAAACAACAAAGTTATTGATTTTTCAAGCTAAATTTAAAAAATGAACTAAAAAACAAACGTTTAAGTAAATTATTTTTGGACATTTTTCTGTTTGGAATTTGTCTAGTGTTATTTATACTTGTTCTTTTCGAACTGTAAGCGAATAACCTGCTGGAAAGTTATTTCAGAATGATACTTTTGAGCTGATAATCTTAAGAAGGAGGAGTTAAAGGAGATAAAGTTTAATTTGAATCTTCAAATCGATTGCTTGCCACATCTATTGATTTATTTCTCTATCAACATAAACTGCTGGTCTGAATTTGTGCAAAATTATTTTGCAGCTGAAACACATTCAGGCATAGATCAAGGATCGGCACCTTTACGCATCCGCCTGGTCTGGCAGCTCCACCACAAGCAGCAGGCAGAGCAACAGCAGCTGAAGAATTTAATCCGATTTGTGTAGTAACATGAGCATATAAGATCCAGGGCAGGGGGTGGTCGGATCCCCCTCTCTCTTTCTGTCTCTCTCAGTGTATCTCCACTCTCTTACATTCTCACACAAACATAAATAGTTGCGAGAGCAACAACAACAACAGAAACTACAGCATGTAAATACAAAATCGGGGCAGGGTTGGAGGTTGCATTTTTTTCTTTTTTTGCTTTTGGTATTTTTGTGGCAAATCAAAAAATTTTGCCAGCCAAATGCAATCACTCACACAAATAAACACAGTCACAAACACTCACACACACATACCAACAAAGGCAATTTTGTTTGCAGTTTTGCTTTTCCTGCTCGTTTTTCTTAGACAATTTTCCGCACATTTTTGATTGCTTTTTCTTTGTACATTTTTTTTTCTCTTCAAATTGTTTTCTTCTTTTTTAGAGACAACAACAACGAGCGTACGATCAACCAGCAGCGACACAATTGGAAATACATACACACACACACGCATATGTACATATATGTACATACGCATTCACACACAAACACACTTACACCGATCTCTATGTAGCTGAGGAATTGCACTTTTCCTGCTGCTTTACAAAAAAAACACGTTTCACTTGCAAATTTGTATTTTTCTTGAAATTTACCTTATCGTGTACGTTTATTACATTATTTTGAATAAAAATTGGTTTATTATCCGCTTAAATATTGCTTTTCTTGTTGTTGACAAAATCTTTCGCCATTCGTTCGCCACGAAACGTAATCCAACACTGGCGTAGAGGTGGAGTGGTTTCCAATAATCGATAGTGCTATCGATAGTTTTAGTGTTGTGAGTGGGTTACTTAATTAATAATAATTAAGATTTTGATTAAAATATTTTATGGAGGCCGTTGTGAGGTTACTAAGAACAAGGCTTAAATGTAAGACTGAGTTTCTTTGATATGCTTGCTGGTGCAGCCCTGGTAGGAGGAAAGTATTGGAAAACATCGAAGCATTGACATGCAGCCCTTTGCACCAGTTCGGCATCTGTTCAAGCAAATGAGTTAAGAATTAAAAGATAAAAAAAATTTAAGAGGAAATCTATTTGTTCGTTTATAGAATTTAGCTGCCAATTGACAATATATTTTTTCTTCAATTTTTCTTTAAGCGCATTAAGTCGTCTAATAAATAGTTTTTATGGCATTACAACCAAGTGAACATATCCATTGATGTTATAATACAATTTCAAGTTTGCGTACCCAAATTCTGATTATTTGCTCCAACTCAAAGCAGATTGGAGTTCACTTCTATTGAATTGCATTTCTAAAGTTGCAGTTTTCAAAATTGTTGAAAATTCGATTTTGAATATCGATTGAAGTCTAGTTTGAATTTAGAAATCGATATATGTGTAATCGATAGTATACTTGAAACATGGTAACACTAAAATTAAAACAAAATTTTCTTTTTCAAAAACTAAGATTTACTTCTTAACTATACACGTAATATATTTAAATTAAACAATCCCAATCAACTCTCCCCACTAGCTGTACCCTTCTAGTGCACACAGAGTTTAAAAATGCGCGCCAACCAACAGCTGATGACTTTGTAATTGACAAGAAACACGACGCAGCAGTCGAATTCTAAATGTTACCATATTTTGAGTGCTTATAAAACATAGCATTAACAAAATGAACAACAATAATTATATTTAATATATCGATACATCGAGTGTTCTGAACTCGATACCCAACTATCGACAAATGCTATATCGATATTTTCTGAACTGATTACCGTTTCATAAGCGGTTTTATGAACTTACAAACTGGTTTGGTCATGTGGAGCTGGACATTTTACTGGATCAGGACCAGTGTTGAACCTAAAAAGTGCTGCCATAGTTACAGCACGTACTTTTGAACGTATAAATACGAAGCACTGGGCATAGGATAGGTCAGTTATCATTCATTGGGCCGAACACAGAAAGTTGATAACCTGAAGTTCAACATAGGCTATAAAACAAGGGCCAGACTTCAGCATTACATCAGCATTAAATAACACCCTTCTTCTTCTAGTTCTGATCCCGTGTGGGACATAGGCCATCAACCACTCCTCTCTTCCAACGAACTCTGTTGTTGGCCGTAGCTTTCAGTTCTCTCCAGGTCTTCCCGATGCTTGCTTCTCTAATAAGCTTTCGCTATTTTGGTACAAACACCCTGACTGCAGTCTCAGCTGTCGATCTTTTGAATGGCTCAAACTGGTCGTTGCTGGGATCAAACACAAGCAATATTTCTGCTTATAGGCGTCAAATAATAGCAGGAGATGTTTAAATTAAAATTGTTATAAATTATTTTTTATTTATTTTTAAACATTTAAAACATTTACAAAAATGGCAAACGGCACTGCCAAGCCAAAAAAAACTATTATTAATAAATACTGATACTACTACTTCTACACTGTTTGAGCACAAGTGCCCGACTTTTCGTAGTCAGGGTCTGGGTCGAACAAGCTGTGCACAATTTGTTCAGAGCAGGGACCGAACAAATCACTCATTTTTATATAAAAATCAAAACATAATGATTATTTATGACTTTTTTTTTCTCATAAGTTATTAATTATTAAATATTTTTATTTTTTTTCATCGTCCATAATCATTTTAAATGATTTTCTACATAAAAATCTAAAATACTTTTTATTAGTTGATTTTTAAATGTAAAAATCATTGATGATGTTTTTTTCTGAGTTTTATTTTTATTATTCAAGTATAAGTAAATTATTCTCGATTTTTTTCGTTTCTAATCAAATCAAACCAGTTGATCAGAGATTTTTTTGTTTGAAAATCACAAATAAAAATCCCAATAAGAATTCGTTTCCGTACACATTTTGAAATTTCAATTGCTATTCAAAGCAGGCAATGAAACATTTTAATTTACCAAATGATATAAGAGAATCAAACCTTGTGCTGGCAATTAATAAATTTTTTTCAACAAGCGCTAAAGAGATAAAGACATCACAAAGACTGCAAAATCATCATCAGCAATATTTTGCCAAGAAAACTGAAAAAACGCGTGCATCATATTGAGAGCATTTTTTTGGCAGACTGCGCGAATACACAGTACACATGTAAAATCGTAATCCACATTGCAATTTCTCACTTTCATTCACTGGTATGGACGTTTGGCATACAGCACACGGCTCGTATCGTCATCGTACCGATTTGACGTGCAAAAGGCCTTAAATTCGATGTCGCTTTACGACATCGTGCGGACGGCCTAACTCATCTAGATCAGTTCTGGAGCAGGGGTGCCCAAGCACATTCGTTGTTGATTTAGGCTAAGAGATAGGTATACGCGCCACGCATGCCATAAGGCATGTTCCGAATTTTCACCTTTTAGTCCCCCTTCAAAACAAGTCTTAAATTGGGATTTTTATTTGTGACTTTCAAACAAAAAAATCTCTGACTAACTGGTTTGATTTGATTAGAAACGAAAAAAATCGAGAATAATTACTTTTACTCAGAGGTCGGAATAACTCTCAACACAAATTTTCAAAGTGTTTCTCACTGAGAGAAACACAAAAATCATAAGCAATTTCGGTTTCTCACTGAGTTTAATTTTAATTTTTGTTTTATTTGCGTTTTCTGTTAACCGAAAAATGCTGAGAGAAAAATTTAAGGGTTTTTCAATAACACTTAAAAAATAATATATGTTCAAAGTGTTTTTTGATAACAGTTATATTATAACAGAAAAACGAAAGTAAATAAAGATAAGTGTAATTTCTCTATTAGCTATGTAATGATAATTTACTTTGTAGATGTGATTGGGAGCAATGTTTTATACCAGCGGTGGTCACGAGATTTACGCTTGGGAGCACTCCAACAACAAAAACAGTATCAGTACCATATCAAATAAAATCGAGTCGGCAAACGAGACACAAACTGCATATGTTTTAATTTGCAAACATCTGTTGCAGTGCCAAGCGGGTCTCGATCGCGCACACTGTACCTGCTGCACCAGCTGCCGCCGTGCGTCAATAATCATGAATTTTGTTCTTTCAACTTACTATTATGTAAGGCAATTACACTTGTTGTGACGTATGTTTGCGCGTGTCGGCGCCTCAAAGCGAGACAATTTTCTTAAGCTTCAGAATGACGCCTGTTGCCAAAAAAATAGCTCTTAGATCAGTGGAAACATGGTCATCCATTGTATATATCGCGGTTTAGTATTGTCGTAATCAAACTTTTTTGGATCTGGCTGGCTTGAGGTCGGTGGAGAGTTACAATTCAATGTAATCAACACAAATCAATAGAGATTAATTACAACAACTTGGAATAGCAATTGGTATGTCCGTACAACGATCGCTGTTTCGAAGATAACCACATCTTCTCATCAGCGGACTCTTGTATTGCATATTCACATTCAAACGACCACTTAGACTCAGGTTTGATTGTGAGGTCAGCGAATAACGTTTTGGGGATTCCAATTTATCCACTTCACACCCTGAAATTCTGCAATGGTTTTTATGAACGTGTTGCTTTTGCTTACCAATTTGATGTAATTAATTTCTCTTTGCTTATGAGCTCTGCAAGGTGGTAATCATATTTTTGTAGTTATGTGATGTCATTTTTTGGTCTTGAAAAGCATTTTTTAAGTGTTATGTGGATTTATTCCCATGGTCCATGGAGGTCTCTTATCATGGAATTGAGCTTATGCATTGATCCTTGCATGATTTCCCCTTGGTTGAGAGTAGAGTTTATTTGGCATTATTACAATTTTTGGACTTCTTTGGTATTTTTCAGCGATAAAAAGATTAGTCATACGCAGAACGTAGTTTGAAAAAATGATTTTGACTATGTTCTTTACCATTGGTCATCAATGGTATTTATAGCGGTTGAGTATTGTCACTTTCACGGCTATGTAGTTATTTCTGTGTGAATTCGCATTTCTTCGGGGTGCATGCATTCGCATTGTTGATTGAGTGTGGTCATTTGAGGTTTTAAAAGCAGTTTCTTTCCTCTAGCTGTGAACTGCGATTTCACATTGATCCTTATATGATTTTCCAGCCCTTTCCACCCACAAGGTCAAACTTCCTTTACAAATTTCTTGTAAAGACTCTAGCGAGCACTAAGCTATAGCCGCGGCAAGAAAATACTTTTCGGAATTAAAGTTTTCGGTTTTTAATTTTATGCCCTCATCGCTGTAAATAAAATTTAGTGTTGAAAATGTCCGATCCAAAGACTTTGACTAAAAAGACCCTTATATTTTTTCACAATAATAAGTGTTATTGAAAAACACATAACAGAAAAAAATGGAAATATGTGTTTCTCACTGAGATAAACACTTACACTCGAAAAATAATCACTTAACTACTAATTTAAATGATCCCTTAATCTGCTACTTGACGTTCGTTCTATGAATTTGTTTTTGTTTCTGTTGATCATTCCTCTTTCCTTCCATTCAACCTCACTTCGCTATACCTGATCACTTTTTCTAATCTCTGCCTTTTACTACATCTCTTCACTTCTTTTTCCTTTAATTTTTCTCAATTGATTGGTGTTTTCTGTGTTCAAATTTAACTTTTGGTCTTTTTTATACTTTTTAAATTTTTTTCGACTTATCTGTTTACAACACCCGTCCTTTACTACATCGACCAGCCCCCTTTGGCTATTCTAAATAATCTTCCTCAGCGTGTTCCCGCGCCACCCCCTAGTACTTTGAACTCCACCCCATTTCTTCTATAAACATAGACACTTTCTGGACTGAAGGAAGTCACTTTCTATACTCAAAAATATAAATCACTCTATCTGTTTCAGACATATTTCATAGTGTCTAAAAATAGCAGGTTTATTTTACAACACTTTCATTTTGAGTGAGATATTACGGACCTCTGCTTATACTTGAATAATAAAAATAAAACTCAGAAAACAACATCATCAATGATTTTTACATTTAAAAATCAACTAATAAAAAGTATTTTAGATTTTTATGTAAAAAAATCATTTAAAATGATTATTGACGATGAAAAAAAATAAAAATATTTAATAATTAATAGCGAACAATTTATTTTAATAAAAATCAAAAATATGAAATCATGGCTTATTTGAGAAGCTGAACCGAAATTATTATTGTTCCACTTAGGAGAACCGCTTTTAAGTGAATGCTTCATATTAATTTATCTAATCAAAAAAATTCAAAATAACAGTTATTTTCGGTCCCTGGTTCAGAGTAAATTGTTTTTGGAAATGCTTACACTTTTCCCCAAGTGCCTATGTGCTCAACAAAGTGAACCCCCTATATAAATTCTTGATCAGCATGACGAGCTGAGTCGATTAGGCTTTGTCCGTCTCTCTGTTTCTACGCGAACTAGTCCCTCAGTTTTGGAACTATCGAGCTGAAACTTTGCACAGAGTCTTCTTTTTACTGCACGCTGCTAATTTGTCGGAACCGACCGGATCGGATCACTACTTCTTGTAGCTGCCATACAAATGTTCGTTTGGGAAAATGGGTTTTAGTAAGAAAAACTGTTTTGTTCTCAATATTAAAGCTCTCAAACACGGTGATGGGTAATATTGAATGTTTTTAAGCTGATCTGCGAAGTTTGGTCGAAGTCGCTAACAAGACTAGACGAGACAAGCTATTTCAAGTGTATCAGAACTTCGGTACGAAGTTAGCTTTGCCTTTCTCGTTTTTCTATAAACCGTGCTGTCCTTTTCTTTAGTTTATTATAGAGACCAGATTATATATATTGTAATAAAATATGTGTCTTTATTATTGATATTCTGTATTGTTAAGTAATATAATAAAAGGTAAGGAGTGTGTTGTAGGGCGGCTTAATTTCCTTATAAACAACTGACGGCGACGTGTTCTGCGACCACGGCGGCGACTGCTGATCGACTCACGACGTGACGCGACCTATCGATAAAACGTCTATCCTTAACAGGGAGCCACCCGGCAGGTGCACTGTTTATAATTTTTCCGAAAACCAAGCTTGAAATTCTTCCATCCCCATAGGTAATCCTTTCAGCTGCGTATAAACTTTCTCACCAAACTTGAAATACCTGTTTTCCGCGATGCAAAAGGTTAAGATCTCAATAAACAACTTCTTTGGTATCTTGGTGTGTTCAGCAATATCACTTCAGCTCTTTCGGATCACCCCGAGTGCCAAGTCCGTTGGAATTGCTGGAAAAATAGTGAAACGAAATTATCTCGTCAAATATGTGACTGTCATCCATACGGTCCTTAAATTCTATTGTGTTCCTGACATTATATTTCTAACAAATCGGATGTAGAGAATTGCTTGCTTTGTGTATTTTTCGAAGATCGTAAGTCCTGTTGGTAATGCCGTACTGGTCGATAGTGAGAAGTTCTCCTTCTTAGTAATTACTTTTAAGCTTTATAATTTCTCCACAAAAGCATTGTTCTTTGTTTGGAGCCTCAAAGTGGGATGAATTCTCAAGATTTTGAGAATGTTGAGCTCCCCTACATAGTATTGGTTCCATTTTATTGTTCTTCTTTTCCATTTCGAGATCCAAGTTATTTTTGTTTGAATATTCGATTTAAATCTTTGATTTAGATAATAACCTACAAGTCGCTGGGGAAGACGCACGTTTTTGACATTCTAGGCTTTTTCAAGGCTTCTTCCGGTTAAAATTGTTTTAAAACCAAAAAAATTTATTCCTGCACTATGTCTGGACGCTACTTTTTTAAACTGTTTCCTAATGTTTCCCAACTTTTTGAGAGCTAAATATAATATCTTTCACAATTGTTCATCAACTAAAGATGTATTTCGTTCAGGTGTTCTCAAAAATATGAAAGAATGAGCTGATTTTGTACATAAAGCCAATTTAATTTTTGATTCACGTCCGTTGAAACCGTGTTTAATACTCTAACAGATTGTCTTAAATTTAATCTGTCACGGTTTAATCACTCGTGATTATTTCAAATATTATTTAAATCGATTGTGGCGCGCACATTATCGAAAAATAACAACCATCTCTAGCTGCCAGTCGATATGTTTGTGTGACCAGACCCTAAAAAAAGGGGAGTTTGGCTCTGAATGTTGAATTGACGGCAACGACGGAATCGGTCGCGGCATTTTCGCTTTGTGCATTTTGTCGGCTTAATGAACAATTTATTAACCCAAACAAGTAACTGCTCACACGCATAAGCTGGTTCTAGCAAAACTCTCGCGCACGGAAAGTGCAACAAAAAGTGCAATTAAGTTTTACTGGAAAAACTAGGTGTGAAATGGCTAAAATCAATAACAAAGCAAAGTAAATAAAAGTGCACACGGAAAGTGGTTGCAGCAGTGCCGCAGTGTCGAAAGAGGAAAGAAAGTGTGTAGAACGCCAAAAGCCAAGCTGAAAAGGAAGCGAGTGTTTTTGGTTGCGGGTGTTTGTTGTTGTTGTTGTTGATGTGCATCCCGCCAAAGCCGATGCGACGTGAAGTGAATTTATTAAATGCCGTTTATTTGCCCTCTCGCTCACTCTCTCTTACGCTGTGCGTCTTTGTTCGGTTTCAACTGCAAATAGGGTCAAAATAAAACACAGAAAAATATACATGTAAAATTCTGGGTAATTTTTTATGCGGTTAAACAAAAAGCGGACAGAGCAACAACAGCTACAACAACTACCAACAAAGTGCGTGATTGTGATTCATACCCCAAGAGGTAAATAGTCGATGTGTTGTTGTTGGCCAGAGTCGAAACTCGACGACAACAACAGCGCCGTGCATTGAACCGCCGTCGACGTCGACTGCGACAGTTACCTTTTTCCTGCTAAAAACATTGTCATCCACGCAGCAGCAGCAGCAACATGGATAACAGTAAGTGTTCCCATAACATAATTTAACCCACAATAAACTTAAAAAGAAAATTCAACTGTGTCTTGCTGCAATTTTGCTTTGCGCTTTATTTTTTAGGGTGGGTCCATATTTTGTGTTCTTTGCTTCACCTTCATCTTCGGATGCCCAAAACTGTTTTTGTTGTTGGTGGTGGGTGGTTGGGTGGGCGTGTCTCACGCGCCCAAGGACGATTTTGCTAACTTTGTTGTTGCTTTTGATGGCCAAACTTTGTTGTTTGTTTTTGGCCAAAAACAAACCTAAGACCGGTTTCCTTCTATAAAAAAAAAAACAACAAATTTTTTTTAAATGAGAATTCTGTGTGATGATTTCATAGGGGCAATAAATTTACCTGCCAGTCAAGAACTGAAAAGCTTCGCACAGTTGGATTTGTGAAAATCTTAATGGGAAACGGCTCTAGGGGTACTGAAATTGGTTAATAGGAATGCGCGTTAAATGAAATATTGTTTTGTCAACACAAAGCGGATTTTTTTTAGTAAGATTAATAAAAATTTTGTTACTCTGCCAGAATATCCGGTCCCCAATCCAAATTTCATATATATATATCGTTCAGATCGTTCAATCCCGACTGGATCGGACACTTTAAAAATGGTTAAAAGAGGATCGATAGCCATGTGCGTCTGTCCGTCCCTCTGTCCACTGTACTTGAAGTTACCCAGCCAACCAAATGCCCAACTAGACACCCTCTAGGCTTCGGAGCGCTCCGATTCTCAAGGGAAAGGAGCTCCCACAGCTACACCTAAATGGAGTGTCTGCAATCCCGAATCACCCGTACTGAGTTATCTTCCTATGATCCTTTTAAACAGGGCTAACCTAAAAAATGTATGCGAACCTCCAAATCGTGGGTTCGAATGCTATAAAATTTACCCTTCAATTTAATTTGATTTTTTTGTATGAAGGTTTCGGTTCGATCCCTGGTTCGGCTAGCGTTTAACCCGATTTAAATAGGTATTAATAATTTTACAAACAATATTTCAATTCCATTCTGTCGAACCGTGACCGTCGTACAAATTGAAAACGAAAAAAAGTCAAATTAAATCGAATTTTTAATTCGCTTTTTACTGTATAATATCGCTCTTAGCAAGCACTTTAATTAGTGTTAAAGTGTTTATCAAGTGAAATTCGGTTTCCAAAATAATGACAAAATTGAAAGCTATTCGAACGTGACAAAAACAGAAGTGGTTTTCGCGAGTAGCTATATAAAGACAAAGCTTAGCGAAACCTAGCACAATAACTAAGCCCAAATAATCTTAAAATCTTATGAATGAATAGTTCTTTGAAATGTATATTATTTGATTTAAAAATTTTGAGTACATTTTTTGTAGAAAAATTTTTATCTCTGTCGATACGTGACATGTCGAACGTGACATTTCTTTCGTCATCATATTTATTTGGTTTTTGCTATAATGCGAAGCAAAAACTTGCAGTTAATTGCATTGGCATAGTTTCTCATGGTTTCTTATGCATTCTCGTATATACCCTTTGTACCATCAGAAAGATTTTAGATAGCGAAAGTACATGTAATCTATAGTCACTTTTTTCCAAAAATTAATCAAATTTAATGTCAAAATGAGAAAAATCGAGCTAGCACGGCTGTGAATCCGAATATATCCAATTGGGTTATTAGTAAATGTAAGATTAGCGTACATTAGTTTAATTTGATTGTTTCCCTATGAAAATTCGATCAAATATAGTGTTTTTAACCACTTTAATTTTGTTGGCCCAGGTGGACCTTTTTTTGGAAATGCCCATATGGTATTTCTCCTTATATTTGGAAAAGCCTATTCAGCTTAGAATTGATATGATGATTTAGAATCTTCAAAAACCCAAATTATATCATTAATCGATTTATTTTATGATTGAATATGGTCATCTTCCGAGAGTAATATTCCATTCTGTCGAACGTGACCCGAAGTGTATAGCAAGTAAAATTCGGTATCGATTCGAATGTGACAAGAACAGATGTGGTTTTCGGGCGCAGCTATATAAAGACAAGGTTTAGCGAAACCAGACACAATAACTAAACCCAAATATTTGTAATATCTTATGAATAAACAGTTCTTTGAAATGAATTTAAATTGACTCATCCTTTTTTATTTTTAAATAAATTTTTATCTCTGTCGATACGTGACATGTCGAATGTCAAACGTGACATTTTTCCCAGTATGAATCCAGTGGTAACATGTTATGTATATATATTCATGTGATTTAAGTTTATTTAATAACTAGCCATATGCATGGCGTCGCTTGGGTCCTTTGAATTCTTTTTATCGGGGGTGTCACAGAAATCTCTAGAGATTTTAGCCTCGGTTGGTTTGCAAAACGCTCGAAAAATGCGTCGGTGTCCCAGAACTTCAAGAGATTTCGTTTTATTATATGAAAATCGAGTTGGAAGGTTTGTGTCCATGCTAATAGGGCATTTCTATCCAATCTGTTAACAGGGTTGCCGTTTCTCGAAAAAAAAAAATTCCCATCTTCTAGTTATGAGTTAATTTGATGTTTAAATGCAATTTTTTGACAGTGTTATATGTTTTATGATGCATTTTTAAATTATAATTCAAATTTAATCATATTCTCAAAAAATAAGATGCAAAATTTAAAAAATATTTTTGCGCCAATCATAAAATACAACTTGACAACTCTAAGCCCTTGTTGGTGCCAATTTTGGTACACAGATGGCGACTCCATAACTTGAGGGCGCTGTGGTTGGCAGGTTTTAATTGTTACGCAGCATTAGAAGAGTTTTTTTTATTAAAACACAAATTTTAATATTAAAACAAATAAAATATTTAATTAATTTAATGCATCCTATCCAGAAAAATAGTGTTGTTCACATTTCCAAAACTGATTTTGCATAACGAAATTGTTTGGTTGGTGAATTTAGCTAAATCTCCCGACAAAACACGAGAGATTTGAAACCAACCGAAAGAGATTTCTGTGACATCGAGAATTGGTTTTGGGTTGGAATTTGGTTGGAAGAGATTTCTGTGACACCGCTGTATATGTTTTATTTTACAACATTAAAAAAAATGTTCGATTTCGGCTTAACCCATTTAATCTGGTTCAAACTGGTTTGGAATCGTTCTTGAAACAGAAAAATGTATAACCCAATATTTCCAAGCTACAAGCCGCTTTCAAGTTCATAGCTTACACAATTTCTGAGATTGGGTTTAAAAATGAATTTAAACTTCTTTTGAACCGGATTGAGGGTATTTCGAACCGGTTCACAGACTTGACATATCACAAAACTGTTTTCTGAACGACTTGATCACAGTGTAAGAATCTTATAAAGACTAGTTCAGCGCTTTAGACCCTCAAAGGAAACATTTATAAGTAAAAACTATTTTTAGTAGTTTTTTTTCGAAAGTGATCAACTTTGAACAGCTTAACAACATAAAAAAAGGTGTGACTGTTTAAGGGCTTAGTTTCAAAATTACAAGCTCAATGGAATATAAATAAATCAGCAATGACAATCTTTCAAGCAAAATCACTGGACACAGAATCTTTCTTATTTTCTGTAATTCTGTAACTGTAATCACTGTTTAGTCATTGTTCGGCTGTCTGGTCACTGTCAAGACACTGCCAAGTCACTTTTTAGTCACTGTCAAGTCACTTTTTAGTCACTGTCAAGTCACTTTTTGTCACTGTCAAGTCACTGTTTAGTCACAGTTAAGACACGGTCAAGAAGCTGTCACGCCAGTTTTTAGTCACTGTAAAGTCACTGTTGATTCACCCCCACTTTCTGCTCGAACTTTCCCCCTCTTTCCGCCCACTTTTCATCCGTCTTTCACCGTGTCAGCGAATGTTTTTGAAAAATACGTGGGAAAGATATAACCCCTACCAGTACGTTTACTTATCTTTATCTTTTGATGTCCATTACACCTCTGATCCTGTGTGTTTGAGACCATCTTAAACTAATAATGTAATATCAAATATGCCTAATCTAGACCTTTCCCAAGCCTTATTGTTGAAGTGTACACATAATCCTACAACTCTTGCAGCTCAATAGCTGATAAAGTCTCCCGCATCCGACCCAACGAAAACCATATTAATAAATCTTAATGTGCAAGCCCAGCCTTGTTATGGTTTCTTTGTCAGGCCAGCAAAGATTACTCGACCCAATCTGGGTGTCTGTTGTGTGTGCGTGTGTATATCTGCTTTTGTGGATGTTGCCAGCTGATAATGGAAACTGATTGGTTCCTCTGCCATTCCCCCCGCCCGACCCACTCCTCAATGGCAACAGTTTACTTTTGTATGATTTCTACTGATGATTTCTTTTGATGAACAATTTCCAGAGACAGACAATGGGCAATGAAGTCTCTGCACAACGCATTTGCATTTGCAAACAAAAGCAGCAGCCAGTGCTACTTTCTTCTTCTCTTTTAAGCGATTCATTGTTTTTTTTTTTCTGTTAGATAAAAATAGTTGGGTATTATATAAGTTTCGAAAACAATCAATGAAAAACAAATGGAATCGTAATGGAAAAGTATGGAAAGAGAATTAATTGTATAAAAAGAAATGATAAATTTGCATTGTAGGAAGAGTACATTCAAATAGCTGGGATGGGGAGGAGTAAAAGGTTGAAAGAAGAAATTCAAACACCCCTTAAACATAAATTAAGAGATTTAAATGTATGCAGATGAAAATGTATTTCGGCAAAATAGTTAATTCCGAAACATTCAGATATCAAAACAGTTCAAAAATGTTTATTTCAGTAAAGCAAACCGGTTCTGCACAACCGTAACCGAACCGCTCGTTCCATCATACCAAATTGTAAACGTTAGTCCAAACAGAGTGGGCAAGCAAGTTGTACACTTGTAGGTGTATATAATTCAACAATTTTTAGTAGCGTGTCTTTGCCATATTAAATTCTCAAGTTTGTAATTATACTTTTTTATCTTCTTAGAAGCATAATAGCGGTCAATGTATTTCGGTCCATAACGCTTACTTGGGTAGCTGGAACACCAAAAACAATTTTTGATAGTTCATACAATTCTGAAAACTTTGTCGAATTTTCTGACCACCATTTAAGTACATCATATTTATTTTTAAAACGTTTAATGCTCGGTAAATCCTTGATTGACGTCATTTGTTAAAAAGTCTAAACTTTTAGTCTTGTCCTCTTTCATTTCATACAAGTTCAAGTTAAAAGACTTTATCTCCACTTTTAGACAAAGTAATTGGGCTGCTTTCCTCATTTTTTTTAGAATTTGTAAATTTTTAATTTATTTTTTAGTGGTTAGTGTGTGGACTCTGGCGGGAGGTCTGGGTTCGATCCCGCCTCTGAACATCTAATAAAAAAGTTTTTTCTTTCTTTGAAGAATAGCTTTTACACATACGGTCACCTTCACCAGCTATTGGCACCAGCTGTGAAGTACTAGCCGAAAAAGCAAATTCTCAAACTTTGCCGTTCGGATTCGGCGTTAAACTGTAGGTCCCTTTCTCTTGTGCGCAAAATTTAAGGCACACACGCCAAGAGATTGTGAGAAGCTTGGCTTGGCCCCGTTGGAGGAGCTGTCAGCCAATTTTACATTAAATACATTACATATAATATAACATAGTCCAAGGAGTTACACACTTTCTTGTCTAAGTAAATACCACATAGGAATGAATTGTTCTCAAAGACACTGCTCTCGCGTTTATCTATTTTACTAAACAAAAGTTTTGCTAAGCCAGAATCTTGAAGCTTTGAAGCTTAGAATTGGGCCAAATTGTGAAAATATTTCGCAAACCTAACTGCTCGCTTTGCAGTCCAGTTGTTGTTATTTCCGGTTCTAAAAATATCAGTTCTCGGATACCGGTATACAAAATATTAAAAATATCCTCTCCGGCTCTGAGTTTTAATCGGTTCTTTTTGGTTCCGGTTCCGGTTTGATTCCCTGGTTTTATCCCATTTTAGGATAAATTAAATTTCGCAAATTGAACCTCTACAAGGGAGACCATTTATAAAGCAAATTAATCCTTAGATTTTAGGGATAGCTTGTCAAACATTTTAAATCATGTGATCTCGTACTCCTCCAGCAATTGTTCACAGATCTCTTAATACCCCAGTCATCAGACTACACTATTTCTTTGGAGTTTGTCAACGGTTTGTGAATATTCCATTTATTATAAAACATACTCAAATGTCTTTTAATTTTATTTCGAAAGTGTTCGAAAAGTGACATATTCACTTACGAAAAAGACAACGAACCTGCTTATAATATACCTAGTACTCTGAATTTTTTTTCGGGTTTTTATATATCATAAAATGAAAACGAATGAATATTTTTTAAAACTTTTTTCTTCTTTTTATTCGGTTACTCAATGGCTTATTCGAAATGTTCGCCTTGTGCCTTCCAGCAACGCGAAAGTTTCTGTGGACACTCATTGATTGAAGAGCTCGAAAAATGCCCACAGACGAATTCTGTTTACTGACGAGAAAATTTAAACTTCAGAGAAATTGTTCAAAAATATTCTGTGTCATTTAAACAAGCGTCCGAACTTATTCCGAGAGTTCAGAAAGGTGACCATCCGGCTTATGTGATGGTTTGATGGGGAGTCGCCTATGATGGGATCACCAAGCGCCGTTTTTGTAAAAAATGAGTCAAAACTAGAGCTGGAGAAACATCGATGCTAACATCGATGCATCGATGTTTTTGTCTAAGCTGCAAACATCGATGATATTTTTCCACAATCGATGTTTTTGCAACCCTACGTAAACAAGACAAGGCCCCGCTATTTTCTTATAAAATTAGCTTGGCGTCCATAAGAAAGGTAAGGTGATTAATTTGCGGTTCTGTCCATATGCAATATGCAACTTCAAAAAAATATGATTGGACCAAACCCTATTAATTATTAATGTGGTTGATGCTAATCCATTTACATGCTATAATCAAAAAAAGTGCGATTTATTAAAACTCACAAATTTTCCTTGATTTGAACACACACTCCCTCTTTTGAATCAAGAAATCTTTCGACTTCCCTGCCTTAATGACGTGATTTCCAAATGTAAGCGAATCGTGAGTTTTTAAATCAAGTACTGTGGCCAATGAATAACCAAAACAGTCCAAGCTTTATTCGAGAAGTCGCCTCTCGGTGAAATAGATTATATTTAAAAATAAAGTGAATTTTTCTTGTCTGACCATTTATGCACAATTTTACTCCAAATTCTAAGCAATTCCAAAAGCCCCCATTTATAAACTTTACAAGAAATGTCTGAAATCATTACCTCTTAGAATAGGGTGCCTCTTTGCCAATTTTTGGGGGAAAATATGCCACTATTTTATTAATTATCCCACTAATATGCGAGATGCAGCGAAACACACAAAAAATGGGGAGTGAATTTATGTATTCCGGCCACATCCGCAGCTGCTGAAAGGACATTCAGTAAAGCTGGACAGACCCTGTCGTACCTTAATGCCAAAGAATTGGGTGCGTATAATGTTCCTATATAAAAATTGAAATAATTTAAAAATACTTAAAATGAAATATTTGATCTAGAGCCCTAGAAGGGACATTGGTCTTACAATTTATCAAATTTATATTTATTATTTATGTTCTCTATTTATTTTCAATTTAATCTCAAGCAAGAAATTGATTCAGGAAGCTATATCATCAGTCTCTTAAAATTTAAAACAAACATCGATGTTTCATCGATGTTTTACTGCTAAAACATCGAAAACATCGATGTACGTAGACATCGATGTTTCTCCAGCTCTAGTCAAAACTTCGGCGAAAGTGTATCAATCCGACGTTTTGCAAGCAAGCCGGCTTAAAAACTATGTACTGAACTTCATTTGTACAGATGATTTTGCTGCTGGTAGCCCAGACTGTGGTCCGTTTTCGAGGCTATGGATTACTGTACTCGACACCCAAATATTGAGTAATTGTAGCGCGCTCTTGTCCGAGCAGGAGACAATTTCTCAATGCACTTCGATCGCAAGACGCAGCTCGGTGCAAGACCAAAGAAATATATTTTTATTTAGAAATATGTATTTTAAAAACATTTTCACTCTAGAAGCGTGGACTAGCAGCGTGAATGAACTTTTCGCAGTCCATCAAAGTGGGAAAATAAGGTACAAAAGTATTACTTCAGAAAAACGATAAAAACTCAAATAATTTAAAAAAAAATTTAATTTTCTTATTAATTTTTTTTTTTCAAAGGAATTGAACCAAATTGCAATCTGAATATCCGTTTGTTTATTATACGTTCCCAAACGTAACATTTGAAACCAAAAAATACAAAAATTTATCAGTTTGAAAAATTGTTCAACTTTGAACCACTGAAGAAACCAAAATAATTAACCAAACTCAATAAACCAAACATTTTCGGGCTATCTGGGGTTGCCTTTATAAAATTGAATTATAGCGGTCAAAAAAATCGACCATTAATTTTTAATTTTCGCAACGCTAAATTCGCCAAACCGGCCACTGTTCTGCGTATGACACTGTTTTGAATGGAGAGTATATGATTCGAGCCGCAAAATTAAGATTTTTAAAACGACGCTTCGACGAATAATTATTTAACTTTATTTAATTTCAGCAATTTAAAATTGTTTTATATGGCTCCGTGTGTTTTTTTTTTAAATATTTTTACGAACTTTATATCTTATCAAGATTGTTTGGAGCCCCTCCAAAAGAATTTCCGACAATTTAATAAATTGCCTGGCCACTCCTCTAGCTGATTTTACCCCTTGCTTCTTTTGCTGCGTGGGCCCGGAATGGAGTGCCAATGGCTTAATGAAGAAGTCATGCCACGCCTTCTTGGCCCATTTTGACAACTTTTATATGTATGATGGGATGAATCAGTCTCTCAAATTGTCACGAATGCGCAGTTTAATTTATTTTTTATATTTTCGCAACAACCGGCCGGTTCTGCCGCTGCTTTTATATTGATATGCAAATTCCCCTCACTGCTCGACTGCATTTCAACAATTGTTGTTGTTACGTCAATGACTCACCTCAACCCAAATGCGAAAATTCATAAACTTTATTAGGTAGTATTTAAGTTTGTCGTTGGTCTGGTCTTATCTTATCATTATTCTTGAAGCTCGTTTTCATATCGTATCACACAAACAAACATATTTAGGAAAACAAATACAAATAGATATGAGAATTTTGTTTCTAAATTTGTGACACTGAAACCAAAATCTATGCCAAGTTGTTGTTTACTCTGTTGTCTGGGCTTAGGTTGGCAGCGTTTGTCTTGGGGTTCATTATCGGGCTACATTAATTCCAACTGCATGAAAAAGAAATGCGGGTTGTGTGTATGCACAAGTGTATGTATGTATGTACGATCATTGTATGTATTATCATTTAACTGATAAGGCTGTTGAACTGAACTCAAGGCCTTGCCTTTGATGATTGCCAGAGTGCCATAATGAGTGTGTGGCAATTGTATAATTGAAGACCAAATGGAAAAAGGGTAAATTCTAAGAAATTCTTAGAAATATTTGATGAATGAATTGTGGGTTTGTGGATGAATCAAATGCAAAAAATGATTGTTCTATTAAGTGTAGCTCACACATTTTTATACATTTTATTCAGAAGTGCACAAAAGTTCCTTTTCAAGCTTATATCAACCCACAGCTGATAACTTTTTAAGACGAATTCATCGTTTGATGGAAATAAAACGAGATTTAGTTAAAATATTTCACAAACTTAAAAAAATTGGAAAAAAAACAAAGTTATACTAAAAATTGAAATGTTTAATCGCTTTCCGATCTTATATATTTGAAGTGATAAACAAAAAAAGTATTTTTATACCCTGTACCCATTGAAAATGGGTAAAAGGGCATTATGAAATTGTGCAAATGTATGTAACTTGGAGAAAGAAACATTTTCAACGCTGTGCCTATTTCAGAGTCAGTGTGAGCGCGCACATGTGGGTGTGCCTCAATTGTGCAGGGTATTTCGGAGTCGGGCCACTCGACTGCAGCGCTCTTACTTGTTTAATTTCCATATTGTATGAGTGCTGCCTTACCTGTAAATTTGATCATTAAGGTCAAAGTCGTGATTTTCGGAAGCGGCCTAACACCTCATTACGCATCGTTAGTCCTACTCACGGAAAAAAATTCCACATTTTTAAGGGGACATCGTTGATTTATCGGACCCTTTTTAGTAAACACAAATGACTCGAGAATATTCTATAAATATGGACGAGGTGGATGCTAGTACAACCATAAAATTTTGGTGAAGAATTTTATGTGTCTAATATAAAAATTCTTTTAAGGGACTTGAAAAATATGAGGAAGCAAAAATTTAGTTTGAAAATTACATGGAAAACAGCACTGCAATTCTCTTCAAATTCGAGTATCGAGCTAAGAAGATAGGCAAAACTAGGTTCAGGTTATAAATTTAAGACTTAATCAGAGTAGAATAAATTATTTTTATACAGAAGTGTGCAACGCATAGAAGGAATCATCTCCGACCACATAAAAGTCGATTAGCTTTGTCCGTCCGTCTGTCCGTCTGTTTCTACGCGAACTTCCTCAGTTTGGGAGCTATCGAGCTGAACTTTGACAGTCTTCTTTTTACCTGCACGCTGCTAATATGTCGGAACCGACCGGATCGGATGACTACTTCTTGTAGCTGCGAACATTTGTCGTTCGGAAAATGGATTTTAGTAAGAAAAACTGGTTTGATCTCAATTTACTGCTCTTAAACACGGTCATGGGTAATATGTAATGTTTTTAAGCTGATCTGCGAAGTTTGGTCGAAGTCGCTAACCGTTGAGACAAGCTATTTCAAGTGTATCAAAACTTCGGTACAGACGAAGTTAGCTTTGCCTTTCTCGTTACTAAATTATCTGGGCTGCATACCGGTTTTGAACCAAACCGACGCGAACCCGGAACTCCAATTTTTATTTTACTATGAACCGAACCTTAAACGGAACCATTTTCAAAATAGCAGCTGAACCGGAACTTGTTCCTAACATAAATTTTCGTTTTGGTAGGCCTGCGGTCTTTTTATACCCTTGGAGAGGGTATTTTAAAAATGTCCGGATGTTTGTAACGCATAAAGGAAAATATCTCCAAACACATAAAGTATACATATTCATATATTCTTGATCAGCATGACGAGCTGAGTTGATATAGCCATGTCCGTCTGTTTCTATGCTATCTCCCCCAAACTCGTTACTGATCAATATTATAGGCAGCACAAATTCTGTTAAGTTTGATCCAAATTGGAAGAGTCTAGCATATAGCTGCCATAGGAACGATCGGTCGAGAAAAACTTGTTTGTTTGCAATGGTAGCGTCTTTATACTTTCCAGTTATGAATATTATCTGTTTTAACATAATTTTGGAGAGTTTGATCAAAATCGGATGAATATATTGTATAGCTGCCATATAAAAAACTGGCAGGCATATATCATGCTGCAAGGGTATATAATCTTCGGTCGAGCCGAAGTTTACTTCCCTCTATTTTTTGAGTTGACATCTAAATATTTGGCTTCTTAGAATTGATTTTCTTTAAACGAATTGATTCTATGGCAGTTTTATATTAAAGTGAAATACACAACTTAAATAATGTGGGGTGGCAAGATGAATTTCGATAGTTTCAAGTCAGATATAAAGTATTTATTAAACTATATTAAGACAACGGAATGATAGTGAGACAAAGGAACCATCTGGAAGGAGCTATTAACTATCATACTTAGCTCCTTTCTTCTTCAATTTTTCCTTTCTTCTTTTCTTCCTTCCGTCCTTCTTTCCTTTATGTATTTTCTCAACCTTTCTTTGTCGTTTTTCTTTCTTTCCATTCTTTCCGTCTTCCATTCTTCCTTTCTTTCCTTCTTTTTTGCTACCTGGCATACTTTCTTACTTTCTTGCTTCCTTACTTTCCTTCTTCCTTACTTCCCTTACTTCCTTACTTCCTTGCTTCCTTACTTTCTTACTTCATAACACCCTTACTTCCCTCTGCCAGTTTCCCCTTCTTCCATTATTCATGTCTTCTTATCTTTCTTCTTCTTTCTTCCTTCCGCGTTCTTCCTGCCTTTAGTCCCTCATTCCTTTCTTTCTGTTCTTTTTTCACATCTTCATATAGTCCTCAGTTCCGTTCTCCTTAGTTCTGATCTTCTTTTCTTCCTCACTTAGTCACTTCTTACTTACTAATCTCCTTTCTTCTCTTTTTCCATTCTCCCTTCTTTCTTTCTTCATCTTTATAGCATCCTTAGATTAGTTCTTCTTTCCAGTCTTCATTTATTTCACTCTTCTTTCCTTCAGTTCTTCTTTCCTTTCCTCATTTGTTTTTCAGACACTGCGAAGAAAAATTTTCCAAATATTCTTTCTTAGTGCGCGCCTGCATAACTAAACGAAGGTCTAAGCCGTTTAGGCTGTGGGTTGATAATATGTCAGTCTGTCAGTCGGGCGTACAGATTTATATATATAGACTAGCATATAACCCGTCACGCTTCGCTGCGCCCTTAACGGTAGAGAACCCATATCAGCCAACATCTCACCCCCACATCCCACCCACATCCCACCCACATCCCTCCCACTTCCCACCACATTCCACCCACTTTACAACCATTTACCACCCACTTCCAAAACAACTTACCACCCACTTCCCGCCCACATCCCATCCACTTCGCATCCACATGCTACCCACTTCCCAGTGAGCATCCTGGCGATATTCCCAACATCGGAAAATGAAAACACAAATGAAATCTCATTTTTACCTTACAAACCGAGTTTCAATTCAGTCGGATGAAAAATAGTTATTTTGCATATAGAATTTTCCGGACATTTTCACTCCTGGGGGCAGATTTTCTGACATTGGATAATAACATTTACAATTATTTCATATTTCGCCCTTACAAACCGAGTTGCAAGTCAAACGGATGAGAAATAGATTTTTTGCAAGCAGAATTTTCCGGGAATTTTCCACGTGGGCGGACTAAACAAAATCTGGAAAACATGTGGCGAATTATTTCGCATAAGCTTACAAAGCAGTTTTTAAGTCAATCGGATGAAAAATAAAATTTTTCCCAAACAAACTTTTCCGACACTTTAATGGGTAGAATTTTTCAAAACACCGTCTAAGTATGCATTATCACCTATACTAATGAAAACTGCTGTACAAATTACCTTTCGAGCCCTGCGCAGACTGCCAATCAGTGAATCAGTCCGGGTACATTGTTTTATATTTAAAGATTCATAGCAGGACAATCAAAATCATAACACTTTAAATTTAAAGAACTTTCTATTAGCATATAATGCAACTCCAAGATTTACGGGTGTTCGCGGGTGGAGGTCCCAATGCCGAATTATTTTCATTATTTTCATCATTCTCAGTTGGGGGCGTCAACTATATTCGCAGTTTCAACTATTGGTACATTTTCTACGGGGGGCGCTCTGTAGCGCGATCCAGCGGGCGCATTACGGGTTTTCCAAATCTTCGGCTCCTCACGGACACTCCTGGAATCCAACGAACGGGGCCAATGGCTGGATTCGCCACCGGCAATGGATTGTCCACTGGGACTGGAACAGTCGGCATTGCTGATTCATTTATTTGTGTAGGGGCCTCTGCATTCTACAGTTGGATAACACGCCTGGCCCTGGCCCTGCCTCTAGGGCCGCCTTCACGTCCAGAGTTGGCTAATGCATTTCTTATAGACTCGGGAGTAACTCCCGATACAGAAGATCCCTTTTTAGCGTTCGTTTTAGTACTTTTCGGCTTCGTTTTAAGGGGCTGGAAAATATATTTTTGAAAAAATATAGTCGGAATTATATTTGTACTGCTTAGCTGCCTGCTACTAGTAGAATGACTTGTATACATCCGAAGTTTCAGACGTAAATTTTGAAAGCCAACTCTGTTTGTTTTGGTGTATTTTATTTTAATAATTTTTCATTTGAAGTTGAAATTTTTCAAGTCTGCTTCGAATTATTTATTTATTTATTATACCCTTGGAGAGAAGATATCAAAATTGTCCGGATGTTTGTAACGCATAGAAGGAAGCATCTCCGACCACATAAAGTATATATAATATATTCTTGATCAGCATGAGGAGCTCAGCCAGTTTTTAAAAAAATATAGTCATCCGACTTCGACCAAAATTTACCAATATGTGCGACAGGGTCCATTAAAAAATTGGAATTTAATTTTTCTATAAGAAAAACGGCTCGATATTTTTCAAAAGTTGAGCACCTATTGGAAAGGTTGAAGAACTTTTTTGTTTTCAATGGTAACGTCTTTATACTTTCCTGTTATGAATATTATCTCTTTCAACACATCGTATAGTTGCCATATAAAAAAACTGGCAGGCATATATCATGCTCCAAGGGTACATAAATTTCGGTCGAGCCGAAGTAAGCTTGCCTCTAGTCAAGGACTCACCACTTTGGAAATATGTTTTTAATACTTCCCAACATTCTTCAAGCAAATAGCGAACCATTTTGTAAATGTAAAAGTTTTTCCCAAATATGAGTAGCTTTCCCAATGACACTTGACGTTTTAAAGTGAAATTATGAATAGTTCAAATTCCAAACACTAGATGGACCAGCCTGTAGCATGCAAATTTAATAAAATATATAAAAATACAATGTTCATACCTTCAACTTTAATATTCATCTTTTATTTAAGCTATTAAATAATTGTTTTATAACGTTTTTATTTAGTTCAATCCGCGCTATATAATATTGACTGCGCGTCATTGAGTGTGTGCCACTAAGAATTGATCGCATGTAATGTGCTTTCTCTTTTCGTGCTACTCTGTTCACAAATGTGTGAAGCAAAACAAAACAAATAATTGCTTTTGAAACTTTGTTCTACTGATAAATAGATGAGGCATATTTGGAGGCAAAACTTAAACTTTTTTATTTTTGGCCTATGGGACCGTCCACTATGCATAGGGGGAAATGTTCCGAACCTCCATATTTTAGACTTTTATTTCTTCCCGTTTGGACTGTGCCCAAATTGCCAATCAGTCAGGACAAACTCTTTTATATTCATAGAAATTTGTTTTTACATTTTTAAGCATTCTTCTGCGTTATTTTCGAAATGTATTAACCCACCTTGTGGCCGTGTGTGGCCCAGCGGTTAGGGTGCTGGACTGCTGGGCGGGAGTTTGTGGGTTCGATCCCGCCTCGGAACATCTAATAAAAAAAGTTTTTTTTCTTTCTTCAGAAAATAGCTTTTACACATCCGGTCACCTTCACCAGCTATTGGCGCTAAACTTTGCCGTTCGGATTCGGTGTTCAAATGTGCAGGTCCCTTTCTCTTGTGGAAAAATTTAAAAAGCACACACGCCAAGAGATTGATAGAAGCTTGGCTTGGCCCCTTTGGGGCTGTAAAGCCAATTTTACATTTTACATTAACCCACTTTAAATGCAAAATTGAAATGCATTTTACATTCATTGCCAATTCCATAAAGAAAAACTTTAATCAGTAAAAGCTTCTTTATGCCAACCCCTTCGACCTTTCTCTTTGAATATCAGCCATGTGTACTATCCACATCCCGGTCTCTGCTTGACCAATTCATTTGGCTAATGCAACACTCATTCGTCGTTTGTTCGTGCCTGAGTGCAGCTAAACACTTTCCATCGTAAACTCTTTTAAATTGAACAACATTGCCACATAAATCAAGCGAGTGAACAACAGTTTTTCAATTTGAATAAAACTGCGCTGTTTGCCTTGGCAATGGAATTGGAAACACATGCAGAGAATTATGGTGGACAGTGGATCAAGGTCAGAGTGTCACCTTATAGTGCGTGTGGGAGGTTTGAATGACAAATCAGGCGTGTCGATGACTTAATCAAACTGAAATGATAACGCTGATGCGTTTGCTATTTGTGTATAGTTTTTTTTTCGTTGTTTGTTGCTACTGATAAGTGAGTTATCAGTTTGATTGGATTACAAGAAAAGCCACTGTGATTCATCACGGTTTGGGTGGGGGTGGCGTTGCGTAATTACGCCTGTCAATTAAAATGCAACGACAATTTAATTAGCTCGAGTTTCTTGTTCGCACGCAACCAACGCAACTATTGACATTGACAGACAGGAAGGCAGCTAGCCAGTCAGGCTTTGGCCTTGAACTTGAGTAATTTGTGTCATGTGCCAACATTCATTTAACACCAAGGTCAAGGCTGATGGCCAAGGATGCGTGCAGAAGGGTAACCAACGGTTTTTGGTTTTTGCGATTATTCCCCAAGTAAGGGTCAGGCTGCCATTTAATGAGGTGGGAAAACAGTCAGGGCTTTAAATGAAAACTGAAACAATTAAAATCAGAAAGAATTCAATAGTATAACAATTATTATTGCTAAATATACAAAAATGGGAAATCTAATTTAAAAAAAAACTGTAGCTTGGCAAATATTTTTGTAGCTTCAGAAACTTGTCAGAATTTTATCACAACTTTTCGACGAACTCTTTTTTTAAGCAAAATTGTACTGGATAACGATTATATTCGCCGGGAATAACATTGCTTATCGTCCAAGCTCTTCCGGCTACTAAAAAGTTGAAATTTTTTGAGCTTTCGAGGTTTATCATAACGTTTCAAGACTTATTTTACTTCTTCTCATTAAGAATAAGTATTAACCGTACTCATTCTTCCTTTTTCCCAAAAAGGTCCAAGTAATGATTCGACTTAACCTTCTTCTGGCTGCAAACCATGTCTCTAGGCAGGCTTTATAGGCACTCCGGCTTTAAAAATTTGACAAAAAAACGTTTTTTTAATGCACGTTTTATTCTATTTATGTTAATTGCAGCATTCCCCCTGTGCGGAAACCCAAGCTACATTTTCTGACCCACAAACGCAGAAAACTCTTTTTTTTTTCTTGTTCATTTTCTCTCAACTGAAATAAATACACAAAAATAAAACGAGTCATCCAAAGTGCCTGTTTTCCCTCAACATCTAACCTACAACCTAAGTAAAATACATACATACATCTGTATATATGCATTCCCGCCCCTCCATCACCACTGAAGAGCTCTTCAGCTTAGTCTGCCTGGATGGATGGTTGGATGGATGTGTGTTTTAAATGTAAAACTCACGCAAACGCAATTTAACATTTACGGTTCATGGCATCTCTGGCAACGCAATGGACTTGGCAAAACCCAAAATCAAAAGCAACCCAAACTGATAGTTAAACCAATTAGCATGTTCTTGTTTGTTTCTTTTTCTGATGTTGGGTCAAGGGGTGTGGACAGGTGGTGGAAAGGAAAAAGAATCTTTACACACACCTACGCAAGGTGTTGGCTTTGAACAAATTTAAGCCGCACCTTTTATATGCCCACCAGCGTCGACAAAAGCCATCGCGCCAAAAACAAATTAAGCAGAGAGCAGCTGTTTAACCCAACCGGTTTCCCCCCGTTCCGTGTGGCCACAATAGTGCTGCAGTCACTTGTGTTTTTGTAAAATGGTCAGGCTTTGGCAAATCGTATATTAAATTACTTTATTTTTATTGCCTGGTTAGGGTGTTTTAGTGCTACGAGTAAGTAGTGTTGTTTAAAAACCTAACACTCTAAAATGAACTAAAACTATATTGGTACAATGGCATTGGGCATCTTAGTGAGCCCTTCCGTTTGAGCAGACACAGCTGAGCTAAAACATTGTATTGATCTTTGCCTCAGAAATTTTTGTTAAAGTTTAACTTAGCTAATACTCAATAAATAGTATTTTTATTAAATACACAAAACAAATTATGAGAGTAGAATCACCTTGTTTGGGTCTTTGACCTAACATTTTCTTAACTTATGACCATGATTTATGGGCTTATGATTAGATAGGCGGGAGAAATGATATTATTTCGAAAAATGCTTATATTTCTAGATAAGATAAGATTTTATAATAAATGTTCCAGTGTTAGTCTCCTATTGTAGTATTTATATGGTTATGACACTTTTAAAGCAGTTCAAAATAATCAGCAACTGACAGGGATGGGTTCCTTAATGTACTTTTCCTTTTTTTTTTTTTTTTTTTTTTTTTTTTTTTTTTTTTTTTTTTTTTTTTTTTTTTTTTTTTTTAATTTATATTTTATTTTTTTTTTTTTTTTTTTTTTTTTATTTTTTTTTTTTTTTTTTCTTTTTTTTTTCCTCTCCTCTTTTTTCCTTCTTTTTCTTTTTTTTTTTTTTTTTTTTTTAATATTTTTTTTTTTTTTTTTTTATTTTTAATTTTTTTTTTTTTTTATTTTTTTTTTTTTTTTTTTTTTTTTTTTTTTTTTTTTTTTTATATTTTTTTTTTTTTATTTTTTTTTTTTTTTTCTATTTTTAATTTTTTTTTTTATAATATTTATTAATAAAAAAAAAAAAAAAAATAAAAAAAAAAAAATTTGTCTTGAAGGGACATTGAAGTTTATGTGCTCGAGTAAGTACTCAGCGTCTATATTACCCTTTATAAGTTTGTCTAGAAACATTATACCTAACATAGTTCGTCTATGCTCAAGTGACGGTAAGTCTGAAAGCTTAAGTCTGAAAATATAAGGAGGAAGTCTCAACTGTGGGTCCCAACCCAGGTTGCGTAGAGCAAACAAAAGGAACTGTTTCTGGACAGATTCGATGCGTTTACACAGGGTAAGTGACTGAGGGATCCGAATTCACGAACCAAGCTCCAAAATGGGTCTAACAAGGGATATAAACAAGAGGTTGGTCGTCTAGGGATCATTGAACTCCTTAGACCAACGTTTAATAAAACCTAGCAAGCCCATGGCTTTGTTCACAGAAAGTTCAACGTGAGTGCCAAAAGAAAGTTTATGGTCTAGGGTAATACCCAGATCATGGAAAGATTCAACTCGTTCAAGTTGATAAGAATTCAATAAATAGTTCATCTCACGATAAAATCATAGATTTAATTTTCCCTTTCAAATGCAACAAATTGTAAGAGCACCACATATATATAAATTCAAATCAACCGAAGCAAAGCAGAATCGTTGGCGTTATGGAGAAAAATTTTAAGTCATCTGCATACATTTGCACGAGTTTATGGGATGGGGGTATGGTTTTAAAATTTTTTTTTTTTTTTTCTGAATGAACAATATGTGATGTAGGAATATTTGAAGTCAATCCGAGTAAAACTACCGGAGTTACAGCGTTTTAAACGACCGGCTACCTGATTGCTACCGTATGAAAAACTTTAAATCGATTTTTCCGAAAACGTCTTTTTTGAAGTTCGTGTACATCAGAACTCAAAATCTACTGAACCGATCAAAAAAAGTTGATACGCATTTTAAAGGTGATGTATTTCCCGAGGTAATCAGAAAGAGTTTCGCCTTTAAAACATCATCTAAATCATCTAACAAAAATCATCAATAAAAAAGTGTTTGTTTGCTGGTGAACGAGTTTGATAGAATTTTGGCAGGACAAAGTTATCGATATATTTTATGGCGGGTTTGAATTTTTAACAAACAACTTATATATTAAGAACTGACTACTAAATATTTATGACCCAGCAGGCTGCTCATAAGTGTCTCTCTTTGTTTTATAGTAGTGAAAATTTTATAAATTACTAAAATATCGGATTATCGTTTTTATTAAATATTTCAATTTTGGCTATCTGTGTGTGTGTGTGTTACAGTAAACAATGCCAGCAACACGTAGAGGTGGCTATTTGGGCCGTCCAACGAATGAGGCAACAGACATGCGAATTGTTAGGTCATTAGAACAGATCAGCGTTCTTCTCAATCACAATAAGAACGAGCTTTCCGAAGTCAACAACAATTGGAGCTGAGACAAACGCGCCGGATAGATGTTAACACAAGCAGAACAATTCACCGGCAACGCCAACAAGTTTATTTAGCGCTTACCTCTGCTTCGTTCCTCGAATATTCCGGTCATCTGAAAGTCCTGGATGGTTTTATGGACATAGAATGTCCCAATTGTCATGCGCTCAAATTCAAAAATGAGTTCGTGTGGCGGATCAGGAGAAGTGCAGCTATAAGACGCCACCCGAACCATTGAACGGCCTGCTTATCGGCACGGATGCAGACTTAAAACTGTTTCTGAATTCCTTTCGTAGATTTAATTCTGCAGCAAAAGAAAATGCTCAATTCAGCGGCAATTGGTCAGAAATTTAATTCAACCTTTAAAATCAAAGGTAAAGTGTACCATAAAGTAGGCTCACTGCTGTCAATGCCAAACGAAACACATAAATTTTTACAAATTTACTTTATGGGCAGTGAAGACGTCAATCGTGTAGATGCACATTGCGGCTACAACAACCTCAATTCGACTAACACCAGGCGCATCATCTGCGGGCTAGACTCCCTTTAGAAGGAACACAATGAATTATTGAAATTCTTTAAATCACACATGCATGAATTCGGCTGGGATGTTCGTCGGCGACTCGTTTGCATGATAATTCTTTATAATTTTATCATGAATTGTGTTTTCTGTGTACAACCGAAATATTCACTAAAATATTTACTAGAATCAATTTATATGGCAGAACAACGTTTGCGGTGACTTTGCCTCAGAGTTGAAGCGAACCTGCTCAAAAGTATTGGCGCATTTTCTCAGAAAATATTGAGTTATGAACCCTTATTATAACATTTCTAAAACCTTTTCAATAAATTACAAATTTAAATTTTCACACATTTTATAGCGCATTTCCTTATTGACTTTTTACACCTCTCACCTGACTTACTTTTTTTTGTCGAGCATTCGATTTGCATGTGTTTATGGCATATATTATGTGTTGTTTGACATTGGGAGAAGCTGTTTTCATAATTGAATGCCTAACAAGGCAACTCACCCACCCAGTGGCTATAACACATTATCTGCCCCCTCCCCCCTCATACTACTTGCGAATGTCTGTCATGCGATTTTCTCCCATTTTTGACACATTTACACGTTTTCCCAGTTGGCGGTATTCGACGTGGTTTTCACACGACACCGGGCCCCATGGTCGTTGTTGCCTCATTTTGCTGTGGTTGCTGCTGCTTTTCACCACTTTAATGCTGCAACTTTTCACCATTTCTCAACATTTTAGATAGCGCCGTTTGCTGCGGCTCATTTCACTGCATGCTTCCCATTCTAGGCAAGCTCTCTGTGTCTGGGCTTCCATTTCCATTGTTGGCTGGCGTTTTGTGGTCGGTTATTAAAGCGTACATATACGGTATATAAGCGAAAAACAAAAAAAGAAAAAGTTTGAAAACAAAAACCACATTAAAGGTTCATTTGGTTGTCGCTTTGTTTGCCTTTTGCTGTCGCGTAGGTTAAACCGTAGCTGAGAAATGGTCAGACTTGGCCTAGATACAAATTGGCAGGTAATAGAGATGGCCACGTGACACGTTTAAAATTATTTCATCCCATAAATCTTTCACATCCAAAACTCGAGCTAGAAGGACTTTGTAAGGATTGGAAAAAAGTAAAAATAATTTGTGGGCCCATTAAAATCAGCCTTAAATCACTCACAGAATTTGTGAGATGTAAGCATTGCAAAACTTGTTTTACGTTTTTTTTCGTGATTCATAGCATTATCCTACCACCTCTAGCCAACGCTCAATGAATACACTCGTCTTGACGTTTTGCCTTTAGCGTTGGTTGCAGCACTTTTGCCACTTCATCGCCGGATCTCTGGGGTCTGGTCTGGGCGGGCTGTGGCTTGCCTCTGCTTAAAAATAAAGTGAAATTATTATGGGCGCTTCAATAACTGCTTTGGATTTGATTGGCGACAGCTACTTCATAGTTTTCTTCGTCTCCATTTGCTGCCTAGTCATTTTCTGTTGAAAAAGGCATTAAAAGAAATGCAAAAAACGAATAGCATAAAAATCACTTTGATGGCATTAACAGATCAATATCCAATTGTCCATTAACTATTATATTTACACGTTACTAAAGAGCTTCATTACTCACACCTCATTTATTATAGAAAATAAAAATGTAACAACTCTATTGACCCAACTACACAGCGTAGTTCGGGTTGGCTTCTTGTCGCATACGCGACTCTTTATCTCACCATAAATCCTAAGCCAATAAAGAAAAAGAGAGAGAGAAAATAAAGGATGAATCATCACTATCAGTATTTAAAAAAGGTAAACAATTTATCTTCTTGTTTGATTTCTAGATCACAGATGACAAAATAAACCAGTTTTTTATTCAATCTCTCATATACATAACTCATCTAAAAGCAGCAAATCCAAACGTGCGGGGGCAGCAACCTTATACGCCAAATAAGTCAAACATTATTGTCATTGCTGCTGGCGTTGCCGTTGGCGTTAAACTATTTTACAGTCAAACTCCTTTAGCTTGAATCACAATTTGTCATGATTTAATAGGGTCTACTTTAGGCGCTTCTTTTAATAAAGAATGCTTGATTCGGTTATATCGGAGTGACCAATCCGCCCTCTTGATTGGTAATCAATACATACTGATTGTTAACAATCTACACACAACTCAAACGCAAAGAGATAAAAGCTGAAAATTGGTCATTAATTTCAAAATTCTCGAAAGCCCCAAATGTTAGTGTAGGTAAAAATCACCAGATTGTTTTCAAAGCAAGGAAACAAACCGAATCGTGTTTCGATTCCGGTTCTGGTTCTTAACGAAAGTTATGTTAGGTTCTGTTTTGGTTCTAACTCTATTTCGCTATTCCTATCCGTATTGGTACCTGAATTTGTATATTCTTATTTTGGTACGTACACAGAGGGAAAAAAGCCAGAAACTTGGACTCAAAATGAGCACAATCGTTACCAAAAACTATGCTAAACGCTTTTTTAATTTGTAGTCCAAAGTTTTCACTTCAAGGGCGGTTTCCACCACTCGCGAAATGAAAAACTCCTTATAAAATAAGTGAGAAAGTCGGTCAAGCCCGACTATAATATACTCTGTACCTAGAGTAGGAGCTGAATGCAGTGCTGCATCTAAGTTGCTCTCTCCCTCTCTCTTGCTCTCTCTCTGTATCTCTCTCTTTGTCTCTCTCCCTCTCTCTCTCTCTCTCTCTGAAATTGCGCGTCGTTGGCAGATTACGTTTTTTTATTTGACGTATAAACACGATGAGAGAAATCAGAAGGTGCGGGCCTCTTCGGCCAGCTGGTGTGTGGCGCTCGGTTCGATTCTCGCCGTCTTGCTCTATCGGGTTGTATTTGTTTGCGCCAATTGTGGCTGATGGGTTGGAGAAAATCTTTCGGCTGTCTGTTAGCTCAAACAATAACAAACAAAGTGTGCCTACCATTTGCCTCTCAGCAACGTCATATGTTTTAGAGAGCCGGAGAGCGAGTTGAAAATAATTAAGACCCCCTCACCACATCGGAATACGTCACCTTAGTAATTCACCTTGGTTGGTTGCTTATAACTTGAGAACTGCTTATCCGATCTTTATCATTTCTTCGGCAAATCGATTCATATTGCTATTATATATTATATATAAGAAGTGTTTGTCCCATACATGTCAAACCTCTATCTCTTACCATCTCTGAGATCGGTTTGTTCATACGGACGGACGGATGGACAGACGGACATGGCTATATCGACTCGGCTGTTGATGCTGATCAAGAATATATATACTTTATAGGGTCGGAAAGGATTCCTTCTCCCTGTTACATACTTTTGCACAAACTTAATATACTCTATGTACCTTCGGTACAGAGTATAACGAGCAAAGTTAAACAGATTCCGGCAGAAAACGCCGCCAAATCGCATTTTCTAACGCCTTTCATTGAAGATTCACACAGAAAATGTGGGATGAGGCAATTACCGACGTTCAATTTGATGTTACTGCGCTCATACTGCAGATTGTAAAATGGAGTAATGATAAGAACAATTAATGTGTTATTCATTTCAATTAATTATAATAATTTATTAAAATAGCACACAGAATATGTTGCATGCGATGGTGTTGTTTATAAGTTTGCGGGCTCATTTAACAGTGCAAAAACAAATACAAGGTTTCTTTGAAACGTTTATCGATAAAAAAATGGTGTTATCGTGTTATTAGCAGCGGATTAGCAGACTCTGTTAAGAATCTGCGGAATATCAACTTTTTCACGAGAAATGTTCGCTACCCGTGGAAACTGCCCTTCAAGAAGAATTTTTTTGAGAACGCAATAACTCAAATTGTGTTTATATTGTTCCATTTTTGAGAACATGATTTTAGTTAATATTGTTCCGTTTTCAAGAACATTTTAAACTCAACTGGGAAAAAAATTTGATTGCAGTTGAACCAGGTGGAATATAGAACGGGGACATACCTCTTTTGATTGGGCTTCATTGGCTTCAACTACCCACTTCCATCTGACTCATTTCATTTAAGTATTTCAAAAAAACAAAGAAAAATTTGTTCGGGCTTGAACAGTTTTGCAGACGCACGTCGAGAGAAATACTTATGCTTTGTTGAGTTGACAAGAAAGAGATCAAAAAGAGAGCCAAATTGCTCTCACTCGCCCCCTCTCTTGTATATCTCTCTGTTGAAAACCAGTTTTGTTCTTGTTTAAAGCAAATATTATCCGATTGAGAACAACTTTACTCATTTCAAGAAAATTTGGAACATTTGTTTTCAAGCTCTTATTTAAAGTTAAAGGTGAAATTTGTTTCAAGTTTTCTCTAGTTCAAAAAAATTAAGAAAAGTTCTAATGAAATGAGATGAGGGTTGGGTTCTAGCTCAATCGTGATTTTGAAGACGTCTGAATTTATAAATATAGGAAAACGGAGAAATTACTGACGTGGCTATAGATTGAAATGTTGTTAACGAGCTGGTGTATGTAAAATACGGGTTTAACGATCTACGGGGAAAATAAATTGGATTAAAATCTTTCTAAAATAGTCCAAATAAATACGAGAAAGCAAAGCTAACTTCGTCTGAGCCGAAGATCTAATACACTTGAAAAAGATCGCTTCAACGGTTAGCAAGTTTGGCCAAATTTCGCAGATCAGTTTAAAAACATAAAATATTAATAATGACAGAGCTTACGAGCGCTTACATTGAAAACAAAAAACACTAAAACCCATTTTCCGAACGATCGTTCCCATGGCACCTACAAGAAGTACTCTGGAGCATATGCTAGTTAATATATAAGAAATTTGTCCAAATCAGCGATTGCGTTCCCATTGCTCCGCGAGTTATTTTTTATAACAAAATCCATGCATACCGGCGCCAGAGCGCGCAAGCTGCCGTCGCAACAAGTGCAGTGTGTGCGACCGAGACTCGCTTGGCGCAGAAGCTGTCGGCTACAAAAACAAAATATATGCAGTGTGTGAATTCCAGCTCGACTCAGTCCTCGCTTGCTGTTGTTGTTGGACTGCTCTCAAACTAAAATTTCGTACCCAACGCTATTCTAGATCTGCAGAGCACAGTAAAAATTGTCCTTATATATATCCTGCATAAAAATTGAGGAATAATAATAAAAAACCAGGCCAGCAATGCATCGATGACTTTAAGATGATTTATCAAATAGTCAAAGATATATTTATATAATCAAATTTTTGGTTACTTCCTAGATACGGAATTTCTGCACATCGATCGTACAAAAATATTTATCAAAAGCTGAAAGTAATTAATTTTAATTCAAGCTATTTCCAAATTATAAACGTCCAACTTAGATAAGTTTAACTTTTCTTAAGTTAGCTTGAAGGCAAGCCAAATTCAAACGGCAGCTCGTTCAAGTTACTAGAGCTTCGTGTACAGAGATTATGGCTGTTGTTGCAAATGCTTAAATTTTAAAATATCACTCGTTTACTTGTGCATGCGTCATGACATTTCCTTTTGGTATAAATTTACTGGAGTGGAAACACCTTCCGCAAATAAAGAATCATTTAACAATCCAATTCTTTTATTCACTTAAAATTTTCGCATACTGCTTTATTGTATCATCGTCCAAAAATAATTTTTATAATTTTCCTTATTATTTTATTGGCCTTTCCACTTAATCATCAGAATTTGCTTTTATTACTCATACATTAAAGCCCACATAAGCACAAATTATTTTGATAACAAATGACTTCACGATCGTGTACAGAAATCACAAGTACATAATGCTGGTTTTCTATGATGACTGACAATAAAACCTTTCTCAACGTTTACTTTTCGCGTTACCCATTTGAAAATGAAATAGCAAACCTCTCCTTATACAGTAACCCACTTTTGGTGCCATCTATGATTTGTCATCATTCCCATAGTCCATGGTAAACAATTTATTATTCCCGTTTCGTACATATAGACAAAAGCCGCGTCATGTAACTTTTACTTTTTAAGTATTTATAAAGCAGATGTCACGTTTGAGGGCAATGTGGCCAAGCCACGTAGCAAACCGATAGACAATGCAGGCATGGAAAGACATTGCGCAATCTGAGCCTAGTGTAAATATTTGCACTTGTCAGTTAGTGCCAGTTCCATAATATGTAATTGAGTTTCGTCCATAAAAGGATTTTTCTCATGCTCTTTTTTTTTTTTTTTTTTTTTTGCAGTCTGTGCAATAGTCGAGTACGAATATACAGCCAAGGAACCGGATGAGCTGAATCTGAACAAAGGTGCCATCATTCATCGTATCAAACAAATGCCTGGAGGTTGGTGGCAGGGAACACTAAAGGCAAGCGGTACCACCGGAATGTTTCCGGACAATTTTGTACGCGTGCTGGAGCCAAACAGTAATGGCAGCAATGGGAATCACAGTGGCGATGATAGTGCGGCGGTACAGTTGAGGTTCGTATAATAAAAAGTCAATAATTTATAAGTCAATGTTGAAGAGATAAGTGTATGAATTAGTGCTGGGTGGCTCATGAGTGAGTAAACGCTCACTCCTCGGACTAAAACAGAAGTGGTTTCCGCGGGCAACCATTCAAACACCGATTTAGCGAATCCCGAGTCAATATTTTAATGTGGTTAATTTTAGAATGTTGTGCATTGATGTATCTTAAAAATGGTTTTGATTTCACCCAAAAATAGTTTACAGTTTTCTCAAAATTTAAGTTTAAGCATTTTCGCACGGGACACTTTTTTCATCATTATAGTAATCGGTTAGTAATAGGACTAAGCCGATTTAAAAACGAGAAAGGCAAAGCTGACTTCGTCTGTAGTTATGCGATCCGGTCGGTTCCGACATACTAGCAGCGTGCAGTAAAAAGAAGACTCTGTGCAAAATTTCAGCTCGATAGCTCCAAAACTGAGGGACTTGTTTGAACTTTGAACACTTCAAGTTTTTACACTTTTACGAGCGATTTTATGAACATACCCTAGGGCAACAAAAAAGTTGGTATTTTTTTTTTATGTGTTTTGTGGTTGTGTCGTAAACTTTTGGAGTTTACGCTTTTTGATTTACGCTTTTACGAGAGCTGGTGAACACCCTAATAGTTTGAGTAGATAAAAGTAAAATGATTTCACCAATATTAACTTGATACCTTTCCGATAAACCAAACCTGAGATATCACGTTTCTAAAAAACGATTTTTACCATTTTTTCGTTTTTGACGATTTTTGAAATTGTTTATAAATTTTACAAATTTTTTTGAATATGATACAATACAGTTTTAAGTTTTTGGTGTCGGTGGACCTTTTGGTGGAAATGCCAATATACGGGGGTGCCACGGGAAATCTCTTCCAACCAAATTCCAAATGAAACCTCTTGAAGTTCTGTGACACCGTGAAAAGAAGGGGTCAGAGCAGGTAATTGTTCGGAAATCAGCTTTGTGGGCAGCGATCTCTGTCATACTTAGGGTGCTTTATTCTATTTGCAAAGAAGAATAGGTTTTTTTGGTAGTTGACGCCTCCATTTACTATCTTTGTCCAGGCGGTTGATTTTCAGCAAAAGCGAGCAGATACTTTCAATAGGTAATAGTTTAGCCTTTCAACTACCTTATTGCAGTCTCTGTCCGATCCGAGGAGTGAAGGAGAGATCTCCACCTTGAGCGAGCTCTTGCTTCAGCTTCTTGAATAAGAAACTCGACAATAGCACTAGTTTACAAAAATAAAAAAAATAAATGACCCATTTCAACTGAAATATTTTTGTAGTGTAGTTTGAAATGGTGATCTCAAAAATCAAGTTCAAAAATTTTTCATGGCAATCCGTTTTTCATTTCGAAATAATGAATTTTGGCCTTTTTTTACTTTTTCGGTAGGTGCTCTTTCATTTTAAGCCATATCTGACTTCATAATTGTCAGATAGAGTCATGCAAGATATGAATCGAAAGGCAATTGAACTGCCAGTATTTGCATAGAACATTGTTTTTAAATCGGCTTAGTAGTTTAGATACAATACACCGAAACATTTCAAAAAATGCAGTTTTTTACTCAAAAATGCAAGAAAATTCAATTTTAAACGCCTAGAAAAAAATAAAAAAATCCAAAAATATTATTAATATTTTTTCTACTAAAGAATCGCATTTCTACGAAGAAAACCAGATAACGATTATCAAAATCTATGAACAAACACAGGAGCTGCGAGCAATTTAGTGCAAAAAATGTCGTATTTGGGTCATTCTTTTATAAACCGAACAGTTAAAAAAATTTTTATTTTTCATTTTAATAAAAAAAAATTCGAAATTAGATCTCGACATGCCCACCAAAACGTAATTTGCGGTTTTGCACAAAAATTTTTTGTTAATTTTATACACTTTCAAAAATCTCAAAATGGAAAAAGGGTTTTTTAAAACGTGATTTCTCAGGTTTTGGTTTATCGGACAGCTTTCAAGTTGATATTGCTGAAAAGTATTTTACTGTAGCTACTCAAATTATAATTTTAAAGATTTTTAAATTATTTAATAATATTAAGTAATTGTTGCTAAAAATTATTTATAATTTTTTCTCAATGTTAACCACCATGATATAGCTTCTAAGCACAAACAATTTATTGTCCTAAACGTAACTTAAATTTTGGTGTTTTCAAAAATATGGAGACTTTTATAGTTTAAAAGTTATGAATTTTTTAAGTTTTTAAGTTGTTCCGATAAGACCGAGAAGCGACGTCGACGAGAATAAAACGTCAGTCCGCAGACAGCCGGTTTCACGACGTTTCGATCTGGGGAACTAAAAAGAGCATTTTAGGAACTTTAAAAATTCTAAATAATAAAAATTGAAGATAAAAATATAACGACAATTCTTTTTTTCACTCCTGAACTAGAAGATAAACAAATAAAAAAGATGCCCTTAAAGAAAGCTTTGCCACGCAATAGGATTAAAAGCTGTGTAGCTGAAACCTGGCACGTATACTTCGTTTTCAAAAATGTCAACATCACGCAGATCGGACGTCCATTTCATATAGCTGCCATACGAATGCTATGATTAATTGCATTTTGTTGTGGATTAGGGTGACCAGAGTTTTCAAAGTATATTATACCACAAACAAATTCAGCATTCCTATGGCAGCTATATGATATAGACGTCCGATCTGTGTGATGTTGACATTTTTGAAAAGCTTGATATATATAAAGCCAACTCGCCAAGTTTCAGTCGTAAAGCTTTGAAACTGACTGCGTGGCAAAGCATACTTTACGGGCATCTTTTTATTTGTTTATAACTTAAAAAAATTCATAACTTTTGAACTATAAAAGTCTCCATCTTTTGAAAACACCAAAATTCAAGTTATATTTAGGGCAATAAATTGTTTATCCTTAGAAGCAATATCATGGTGGTTAACACTTAGCAAAAATTATAGGTAATTTTTAGCAAAAATTACTTAATATTATTAAATAGTTTAAAAATCTATAAAATTATAATTTGAGTAGCTACAGTAAAATACTTTTTACCAATATCAACTTGAAAGCTGTCCGATAAACCAAACCTGAGAAATCCCGTTTTTAAAAAACCCTTTTTTTCCATTTTTTCGTTTTTGACGATTTTTGAAATTGTTTATAAAATTAACAAAAAAATTTTGTGCAAAACCGCAAATTACGTTTTGGTGGGTCTCGAGATCTAAATTCGATTTTTTTGTATTAAAATGAAAAAATAAAAATTTTTTAACTGTTCGGTTTATAAAAGAATGACACATTTTGGTGATTAATTTCCGTTTTCTTCGACTTTTGTTCGGTTTTTTGATTATAATTTTTGTTCTGGCTTTTCGCTAACTTCATAAAGTGACCAAAAGACGAAGAAAAATACAAGATTATTTTTTGTGTACACACAATATACCCAAATTTTTATGTTATTTCCTCTACTCAATTTGATCCATATACGGTACGAGTTACACGATTTTCCTCACCCATACCTTCGTATGTATACGTAGAAAAAATAAAAATATTTTTTTTTGTTTTTTTATTTTTTTCTAAGCGTTTAAAATTGAATTTTCTTGCATTTTTGAGCAAAAAAATTAAATTTTTTGAAATGTTTTGGATATAGTATCCAAACAACTAAGTCGATATAAAAACAATGTTCTACGCAATTACTGGCAGTTCAATTGCCTTTCGAGTCATATCTTGCTTGACTCTATCTGACAATTATTAAGTCAGATATGGCTTAAAATGTAAGATCACCTACCGAAAAAGTGAAAAAAAATTCATATTTCAAAAACGGAGCCATGAAAAAATTTTTGAAAGTGATTTTTGAGATCACCATTCCAAACTACACCAAAAAAAAATTTCAGTAGAAATGGGTCTTTTTGTCTGTAAACTAGTGTAGTCTGTCGATTTGTCAGGTGTTTGGCTACCTTGGCTGCCTTCGATGTGTTGGAGTACGTAAGGAAACTATGTAGGTTAGAAATATGTAAATGTAAAATTTGCTATACAGCCCCTCAAAGGGGCCAAGCCAAGCTTCTCACAATCTCTTGGCGTGTGTGCTACAAATTTTTTTGCACAAAAGAAAAGCAAAGTTTGAGAATTTATTTTTTCATGGCTTGTTACTTCACCGCTGGTGCCACTAGCTGGTGAAGGTGACCGTATGTGTAAAAGCTAACATCTAAAGAGAGAAAAAAACTTTTTTTATTTGATGTTCCGAGGCGGGAAGCTGAAAAGAAATAACTGGAAATTGGACCGGGTTGTGATTTAGTAAAATATATATATACACTGCCTCACAATTACTTTGCTTAACGATCTCACACACCTAACTCACTATTTTTCTTATCAAAAAGATGAGCTTTGATGAGAGTGACGCAACTTATGCCTAATATGTTTACAAATTTCCATTCTATTCATTCATTTTTGCTCTCCCTCTCTTCGGTTCGCTCAGGGACAAATCAGCGACATCGAATCGCCGCTGCAAAGTCATCTACAGTTACACACAAGTCAACGACGACGAGCTGACGCTGGCCGTGGGTGATGTCATTGAATTCCTAGGGGAGGTATGTACAAAACGGCAGCGACAAACTTGGCCGAGGAAGGGCCCGCAACCCCCATTTAACCTCTTTGCCAATAATTTTGCCGCTACAATAACAAAAAACGAAACGAAATTGAAATTTTGTGCTCTGTTTTCTCATTTAGGTCGAGGAAGGCTGGTGGCGTGGACGTTTGCGCAGCAAAACTGGCGTTTTTCCTTCAAATTTTGTGCAACATATCGAACCATCGCCTATACTTGCCTCTAAGCGACCGCCAACAATTGGTGCAACAGTGACAACATCGACTTTGACTGCAAAGGCGTCCAATGTGGCTGCCTCCACAACAACAGCAACAGGAACGGGACCAACACCTGCAGCGCCTACATCAGTCTCCCCAGCATCCAGTCTCACAGCGAAACAAACTAGAAGCAGAACCACTGCCAAAACGGTGCCTACCGCTGCTGCTGCTGCTACAGCTGCTGCTCCTGCTGAGCCAGCGGCTATAGTTGGTGCTCCAATGTTGCCACCGAAACCTCAACGCGACTTTTGCCGCGTAGAGTTCCCCTATGCGCCACAAAATGAAGATGAACTGGAGCTTAAAGTGGATGACATTATCACGGTCATCAGCATGGAACTGCCGGATAAAGGCTGGTGGAAGGGTGAATTACGTGGGAAAGTGGGCGTTTTTCCTGATAATTTTGTCAAACTCTTGGCTCCCTCGGACGGTGAGTTTCTCTGTTTCTGTCGTTTCTCCTCATTCACCTGATACATTCCTTTGAGTTTTGATTTTGGTCTGTCAACTGCATCGTCGTCATCAGCCGCCTCATCTTCGCATTTCTCTCTCCTCGCTGGCTTAATTGAACGCAATTTTACCAAACGCATCGGCAATGAAATTCAGTCAGACGATCGTCAAAAGCAAAACAAAAAATAAATAATGTCGTGACGTAGACACACCATCCATCGGGGCATAAAAAGTCAATAAACGTTTGTTTGCTAATTGAATTAATTAAAAAACCAAGCTCATTGGCAAATGAGTTGTTTTACCCCCGACCAACTGCAATTGGAGTGTAGATGTCGTAAATAGATCGTAAATGATGTAGATGGTGTAGCTTGTACAAATTTAAGATAGTCAACATTACATTTATGTAGACAAGTTGAGACACTAACAAAATAATTTAAAACTAAATAGGACAAGAGCAAATAAAAAAAGAAAGAAAACTCTAGACTTTAGGGTGCCTTCACACTGTTCGACACATAAGATATGATATTCTAGTTAGCCTGCATTTTCTCATGAAATTCAAATTTAAATCATAACAAAAAGCAGGACTACTTATGTGTCGAACAGTGTGAAGGCAGCCTAAGTTTTCCAGCTGTCCCAACAGAATGACCGTTTCAAAGTCCACTCTCAGAATTATGATGCAGTTCTTGCTCCGAGAATGATTGAAGTAAAGATAATAGAAGATAAGCCTAATAGTCAATTTTTGTTATACACCAAAGTCCTTAGGCTATGCATTCACAATTGTTTTTATAAGGCACTTGGATACGAATACACCAGATTCGGAAATAACCATAGCAAAATACTCAAAAAAAAGTTTGTCTCTTTGCCTATGCCAAAGCACTAGGCCGTTTTCGTATCGCTACCATCACAACCATCTGTATTTCTCTCTTTCAAATCGTTCGGAAACCCTAGCTTGAACCCGTGTGTTCCGCAAATCAAAGATTGTTTTTACAATTTTTTTTTTTTACCCAAAAAATAAATATTCAACTTATTTCACTGTCGAAAAGGATCGTCCGCTTATCGAAAATTACCTAAACTTATAAAGAAGTGATATGGGGTCTTTGATTTGAAGAACATCTGAAAATAATTCTTGGTATGCGTATGACATTCTGGAGATCTTGTGCATTTTTTTATAAGAAATTAATGTCCATTTGAGTGTTCATCTGCGACGGATGATCAAGCCTCTGTCACAACATTTAGTTTATGCTATCAAATTCCCAAGTATCAGCAATAAGTAGAGTTGATGTGTCAATGGCGTTGCCAATGTGGAAGACGCATTTTTAAAAACTGTATGGGCCAAGGCAATCGTCAAATTTCCTTTCTTTGTTGTAAAATTTGATGTGCCATTATATTTCCTATGAATGAAACCCGAAATGTGGCTAAAACATTAAAGGACGTGTAGAAGGCGAACTTTGATTTACAATTGCAAGCAAAGCAATCCAATCAGCTGTTCTTTTCTTAAGTTAGTGTGACCGTTTCAGTGGAACAAGGAAACATCCACTTTTTCCCAAGTGGAACAAGGCTATTACTTTTATTTTATTTTCATGAAGCCCATTTTCAAAGGAGTTCATGTTCGCGAAGACATTAATTCGAAAGGTTCGGTTCATGGTCTGGTTTGATGAACTTGTAGGTTTGAACAGTCTAATCCCAAATCTATCGGTAAGGCTAACCCGGAAAAACATTTCTTCTAATTTTCAAACAACTCTATGCACGGTTGTATCATAATGTAGTAGATTTGAATTCTGAATTAAAGAGAGGGCTTTGACCGGAAAGCAACTCTTGTTAATTGAAAAGAGGCCCTTAATTATTCCGTTGTAACTGAAAACGTCACAAGGTTGTATTTAGAAACCATTCTTAGCTGAGGTTATATTAAAAAAAAATAAAACTCTTAATCGGATTGAACGACCTATTAAATAAAGGTCTTTCCTTGCTTCAGTTAAATCGGATTGCATGCTAGCAGAGATTAAAACCGAAACGATAAATGGTTTGGGTTACGGTTTCTGTTGCGATTTTGTTGAAAGAAGGCGTGATTGGCGAATGACATCATCTCTAACATTTTGCAAGTTAATACAATTTTTGCACCCGATGCGTTTGATAATTGGGCTTAAGATTGTCCAAAAGGCATCTTAAAATGGTCTGCTATTCACTTAACACATTATAAGGTAGGCATCCTAAACTTCTTGTTAACAGAAGGGTTTAAGAAAATAATTCCGGGAAAAGCTTTTTTTTGATCGATGCACGCGCACTTCAAAAATGTTAGAGTAACAGTAGTGTCCACAACCAAACTTATCAAGAGTGAGTTAAAACGCGAATAAAAATTGTTCATTCCTCACTTCTATCCACTGTCAAGATCACAGCGCAACTTGTCAAGTTACCGGCACCAAGCTGAGAAGCTGTCAAGATGACCGCTACATTCAAAATCATGTTTAAGGCATTCTTTTCTATTCACATTCAGGGGCAGAGAAGAACTTGAAAAAGGCGATCATACTTACGTTTTCATACAAACAAATTGTCTGTGTTATAACTAATCTAAGGAAAAATGAGAAAGGTAAAGGTTTTAGTTAGTTGCGTTGTCTTTTTCTCGTTCGCGTTCTTTCCTTTGTGCCCATTAGCAACATTGCGGCGCATAATAAGTAAAATCGAAATTTTTCTAGTAGGGTAAAAACTGAAACTGAACTGAACCATAAGGTGTAACGATAACGATATCTTCTGAGCATTTTTCTAACTTAAATTTTGATAAACACCACAAATATAGTTCTTTATATCTACATATTCACTTTATTCTAAATTCTTAACTATTTAAGTAATATTTTTTTATTTTTTTTTCCTTTAATAAAATATCTAAAGTTTTTTATCTGTTTCGAAATACTGTTGTTTATTTACCGCCACCCAAAAAAATCGGTCGCGCGTTGGTGGGTTATGTCAATTGGCTAAAGGTTAGAGGTTTACGTTATAGAAAACGGTAGATTTACCTGTTCGCCGATGTACTAGGTACTTCTAGAGCTTTACGGTTATAAGAAAAACGGTAGATTTACGGTTTCGGTTACACTTTTTAAAGTGCATGTGTGTGCTTTAACGACCTTTATGATAATCAGACCATTAATAGTACGCTGGTTCTAGGTCTCGTTATGTTTGCACATAACTTCAAAAAGCGTGAATACAACACACAGAGGTAGCTTCATAAGCTGTTTCATTGGTACCTTACCAAATCTCAGCGTGACTAATGTATGGTAAATTTTATTTGCCAATGTTTGGGAATTCTAAACGACTTTTTATAGATTTTTTGACTGTGTTGTGTTCCCCAATCTTGGCTTTGCTAATGTTATGAGGTTTTTCAAGTCTGAGTACAGGTAGCTTCAACGGTTTTGTTGAAACATTTCTGTTTAGTTTTCGCCTGCCGTTTTTTACACATGTGTGTTCTTTTATTCAAGCATTGTACTATTGATGGTTTGTCTTTTTATAGTGTTTTTGCGGTTCCTGTTTCGGTTTGGGTTTTAATCTCTGGTTTTTGTGTTTTTTTTGTGTTTTTTAGATTGGTTGGGGGGGTTCTGTTTTGGCCCGCTAAAAGGTCTCGTCCGCTGCTCTTAGTGCCCCTTAGTCGTTTAAATTTTGTGCAATCTGGTTCCAGTTGTTCACACCAAGCTACTGACCTACTTCGTCGACCGCTGGCCAGCGACTGAAAAGCTGTTTGCCCTCTTGGCACAAGCCTCGGCATGCGTTCGGCTCGTGTCGGTGTGAATAACGAAATGCGACTATCGCTGATTTAAAGAAATATACAAGCCGATATAGTTGCGATTCTCAAGAAAATGAAATTGCGGTTGAAACGTCTTAGCCATCATGACACTCGAATGAAATTAAATGGAAATTTTGAGACAAAATCCTAATAAAACAATCAGTTTTTGTAAGTTAAAGCATTTAACAATCCCAACTCCGGATGATTTAATCGAAATCGGAAATGGGAACAGGCATGATACTTCTTGGGCCCAAAAAGTTAGTATTAGATTAGGTTAACTATTAAAGCTTATACTCAAATCATTTCACCATCTCTAGAAAACATAATCAAAATCATCGCGACACATCAAGACACATCCAAAACATATTCAAACATTTAATAAAACAATTTTGTTTCTTTTCTTTCATACACCATTCTCATATCGGTTTAGGCTTGAGTTTTTGTTTTTATTTTTTGTCACTTGCATTTCGTTGAACAATTTTTATGGGTAATTTTGTTGACTTTTCCACTATCGCTCTTATGTCTCTATTTATCTTTCTATAACAATTTGTATATGACTTTATGTCGTTGGTTGTGGTCTCTCTGTGTAATTTTCCCCTCTACACTTTTCTCTTCTTCTTCTTTTTCTAAAATTTTTCGACAACTACGACTCCACTTCACCAAAACACACTTGAAACAACAACCCCCACACACACACACACAAACACCTATATTTATTTGAAAATCTCAACTGCACTGTGCAACGGCCGTTGTAGCTGCCCCACCGCTCCCGCCGCCACGTCCTCGACCACGAACGCGTGCAGCTCCGGGACCGCAGCGTGGCGGCTCATTCGAGTTCTTGGGCGCGCGTATGGCCAGCTTTATCACCACGATTTGTATGTAAACGAGTTTTTCCAGTAGGCAAGCCCCAAAACGTTTGCGGCTTCACCAGAGTGTTTTTCTTTTTCATTTTCCTTTCTCTCTGCCGCCGCCTTGAGGCGTTTTTGATACGAAATGGAAAATTGCTTGGCTCTGGAACCCATGCTCATAATTTCTATGATTTATTTACATTTTGTTTTAGTTTTCTTTTATTTATTTGGCTTTCTTTGGCGCATCCAATTTTTGCAGGCGGCGCCTTTGGCTTGACTCTTAAAATTAGACACTGGCCTGGGCGGGCATCTTTAGCAGTTAGTTTTTCTTCATATTCAATTTACTGCAATTTTCATTTGCGTGTTTGTTTTGTCAGCGCAATAACAAACTTGTTTTTAATTTTGCTTGAGACTTTGCCTGAGCGCTTTTAATTGAAATGAAATTAAATAAATATTTATGAATTTTAAAAAACACGAGCGTAAGTTAAAGTCATTCGTACTCCGGTAAAGAAGTACTTAATGAGCTCTGTTTAAATCAATTAAGAGACCATTAATAGCTGTTATACACATGCTATGATTTAAACTTTTCGGTCGATACCACCGCAATCTACGAACCGATTGCCATGATAAAATTTGTCGAATTAGAGATAATGCGCACCCTCTTAAAGGAACATGGCATAAAGATGACAAATTTGGCCTAGACAAATGCTTATGACTCTTAAGGTGGGATATTAGATGTGCTTAAAGTTAGGCGAACTTCACTTGCAAACGCTGGGTTATACACAGAAGTTGTAATCCACTGCACTGGAAGAGGCAAAGAATTCTTTGTGAGCTGCAATTCTCACCCAATTCGAATACAAATTTTCAACACAATTCCATCCTGAGCCCAGACCAAACTTGGTCTCTGATTTCGTACCGATTCCTCCTCATATTTTAGGTCTTGAAAATTGAGACTTCCAAATCTTTGCTGTTCCGTCTTCTTTATAAAATCGTTGCGCCCGTTACCGCCTTATTTTTCGAAACTCCTCCAGGAAACTCCTTCTGACCAGCGCTATCTATACCGATACCGATATGCTATATTCCGATTGTTGTTGACGATTTTTTTTAAATTTTAAAATCATGTGAGCGAATGACTTCTGAAAATATTAAGCGCTGTTTCCCGCATTAAAAACAGATTGTTTTATTAAGCCTTTCGGGCCGGTGCCCATTCAAGTAAAATTTTCCACAAAACGCTTCAGCAAAGTGTTTAATCGTTCATTGGAAATCACAACGTTTACCAGTTCCGATTAGTAGAATTCGAAAGCAAGAACAGCCTTGTTTGTCTTTAAATTTCCGTTGATCTACATTTAAATGTTGTGATCGCTAAACGATTTTACCAAAATTTTGAATTATTTCTGGGATTTGAAACTGGTTTTCAATTTTGATCGATCGGATTTCGATATGAGAACAGACCTGATAGTCTTAGTTGTACATATCCTGTAAAATATCAGACTACCAATTCATATTCCAAGTCTTCCTTAAAAGCTTTTTAGTTGTTTAAAGCTGAGCTGCAAACCCCTCTAAAATCGGGAGGGGTTCACTTCGGGGCTCGAACCCGTGCAATTTTTTTGGTTCGGGTGTTCGGATCGGGTGCTGAAGATCGGTGAACCCGGATTCAGGAATAATTTGGTTTTTGCTAGTTCAGAAAACATGAATCTAAATTGTAACAATATTATTAAACTATTGATATTTTCTACACAATTAATTATGGATATACTTGTGGCTGATACTTGAGTTGCAGGAACAGCTAATGCAATATATGCGAAAAATTAACCGTTATGTTTCATTTTCGTTCTTTGAGAGGTGCACTACAATAGCCGCATTTTATTAAATTAAATAATTTGTGGGAAAATGTTAACGAATTAATATTTTTTAATTCACTTTAATAATGAGTGTAACCTCCTTTAGCACTAATTAACTCATACGTCCTATTTGGAATACTATCTGTGAGGTTTTTTAAATCTTTAGGAGACATGCCTTAATTATTGCCAAATTGAGCTCCTTAGTACTATTGTACTTGGTGTTTTGATCATAAATCCTTCGGACCAGCAATGCCCATAGGTTCTCAATCGGATTCATGTCCGGGGAGCACGCGGGCCACTCTAAAAACCGAACATTATTGCCTTCAAGCCGTGTATTGATGCGTTGTCCTGTTGGAAAATGAACTTCTTATTCCTTCGACCGCGAAGAAAAGGCAATAACTTCATATGCAAAATGTCCACGAATTCTCTCGAGTTCATATGAGTGCTTGGAAATGCCAGCTCCAAGCATCCAGACTCGCAGAACGCAGCCCAAATCATCAATGATCCTCCTCCAATATTTCTCTTAGAAAAGTATAGCAGTTCCTTCCTCAAATGCCTCCAATAGTGCGAAAACCCATCAGGACCGTCTAAATTAAACTTTTCCTCATCCGAGAAAATGATCTAGAAAGATAAATTAATATTTGCATTGCTTTATAAAAAGTTTTTACTTTTGTCCAGTCAGTTCCCTTGTTATCTCTGGCGAATTTCATCCGGGCTTCTTTATGACGGTCCAGTAACTTTGCTGCCACTTTAAATATTTGTCGCACTATGTTTTCAGACTTCTTTAAAGACCGTGCAACGGTCCAGCGAGACACTTTTAGGCCACATTCAGCCGCTAACGCATTAGCGGTCTTTAATGAATTACTTGCAGCACTCACTAATCGGCGCTGGTCATGCTGACTTATCTTCGACTGACGTACTCCGGGTTTTTTCATGTTCATTTTGATTTTTCAAAAGATTTCGCACAACTTTGTCGGAGCGACCAATTTTTCCGACAATTTCACGAAATAAGCAATTCTCACTTTTGAGCGCCAGAATTCGGCCGTTCTCGACATCTGACAGCACTTGCCCACTTGGTATATTTACAAATTTATAACAAATAGTTACTGAACGAAGTGTACTCAAATAAAATCGCCGCCAGAATACACAGAATAAGAAATTAGATTGTGCGGCTACACCTCTCACAAATCGAAAATGAATCATAACGGTTAATTTTTACACTGAGAGTGTTGATGTTTGTCTCTTATTTTCTCTCATTTCGAACGCTCTTTCAAACGGTAATCGCAAAGTTTTTCTACCTCCACTCTTTCTATGCGTACACTGAAAAATCAAAGTGCGGCTGTAGTATTGCTCCAGAGTTTATTGTAGTTCACCGAAACCTTTAAGATAATAGTATCCTTAGAATTCCTTCAAAAGAAGCAAAGATGTCGTTCGTTGTGTATTTGTCACTTATTCTTTATTTTCGAGCTCTTTGGCTAAAGATTCGATTTCACGCTCATTAGAATATGAACTTGGTAAAGAAGCATTGATGCTTTTATTAATTAGTTCCATTTGAGGAACAATTCAGCAAATTGGTCTCTTTGCAAGCTGTTTTTGTTTAAAGGTAAACAAATTAAGTTTCTTTTATCATAAAAAAAAGACGTAATAATAGGGATTTAATGTAAAATGAATATAATAAATGTGTACGAACATTCAAACCTTAAAACACAAATACACCAAACAGTATGTCGTTGAATATATTTTTTTCTGAACCGAGCCTTTTTCTAATTTTTGTTTGCTTCGGTTCAGGAACAGGTTCGGGCGTCAAGATCCGTTCGGACTTCCCAAAAATCCAGCCCTGGTTTAAAGGCTACATACATCTGACTAGATAAATCTTGTTATCGATTTGGAACTCCTGATTTAGACGGTCACACTTGGAATTTGCTTAATACATTTAAAAAATAGATTCAAGAACAGCTTAACCAAACAATAAAAGCTAATCTAAGAGTCACTGACAACAAAAAACTATTAAAGAAGAACATGATTACTTGTTAAAGCAAAGCTCTTGTACGAACGTTTGACTGGAGGAGTAAAACGAGAAAAGTTTTGTCTTTGCGACAGATTTCTTTCGCTTTTATCTTTGTATTTTGTATTTGCAAAGTCGACCGCTTTCAACTTTTGCCGTAGCAGCAGGTGGGTTGTGAAGAGGGATGGTGCAAGGGTGGGAAGAGGGGTTAACAGTGGGTTATTAGTGGGTACACAGTGAGTTAACATTGGGTTATTAGTGGGTACACAGTGAGCTAACAGGGGATTAACAGTGGGGAATATTGGAAGAAGGGGGAGAGTTGGGGAAGAGCTTGGAGGGGAAAAAGAAGGAAAGCAAATTTGAATTGAATATTAATTAAAGAGTGGCTTTCATGAGGTCAAGTGAATTCAGTTCAATAAATTATAATGTTTAATTATGCTTTATTTAATTTTTGCTATTTCATGATTGAGTTTATCCAATCGAATCCAAAAAAGTGTCTTCTCGCCAGTATTCAAATTTATATTCCGATTTATCCGATTATCAGCACAAAATTTGCAGTTTCTGCCTTAATACATTAACTTTGAACCATGACTAATATGCATCATTCGTCTTCTACATATGGATCAGCACGCATGGCAACGCCATTGACACAGCAGCTGTTCCTATTGGTGACATTGGGGAATTCGATAGCATATCGATAGAAAATCTATACTTTTAGCGGAAAAAAGCTAAATATTGTGACACTGACTTATGAGGCAATTCACATAAAGAATGGGGCCATTTAGGTCATCTAGCGAAAGTTATAGAAAGTACAAGAGAATTGAAGCTAAAATTTTGTAGAATATTTGTGTTTTTGTTAGAACTTTAGCCCTTTGGATCGAACTACATTTTTTTTGTCCCGCTAAGCTAAAGTCGCCAAATCTTTTAATTTAATTTTTACTAAAACGAACCCTTTTGCATATGTACATATATATTTAAATTGTCGTCTAAACTTATTTTCATTATACTCCTATTTTTTCAGTAAAAGTGCTGACAACGTTTTTATTAATTAAGTTTGACATTTTTGTAGTTGTTCTTTCGATTATTTGGTTATCTTGAAATTCTTGTTGCATACTTTACGGTTGTCATTCAAAATCAAAAGTATTTATTTGTGTTTTTTGTTTTGTTTGATTTTCTTTTGCAAATTTATGCTTGGCATTTTTGCTTTGCCGTTTGCTTTTGTCAACGTCGCATTTTCTCAGTCACCAGCCACCTTCGACACTTAAGCAACAATAACAACCATCATTAAAATAAACAACAGTTGTTGTAACTGGTTTTTTGTGCTACGTTTTGATTTTTGTTTTTGTCTAAAGTTTTGCCTTACTCTTTGCAAGTCTCTTTTGTGCTCTTAGCCAGCTCAGTCATCATTATTATGATCTTCATTATTATCATCATCATCTGGCAGCTTGAAAACATTAGCGGTGATTATCAGACCTGCGCTTCACTTGTTCCCTCTCTCTCTTTGCTCTCTTCCTCCTCCAAAGTCAAGCCCCTTTTGTTTTAAGCTTGTTAGTTTATCAACAAAGTTGCCAGAGAGTGAGAGGTAGAGCAGCAGCAGCAGCAGCAGAGAGAGCGAATTTAAGGTCTGGCTGTCTCAGCACTTTTGTACCTTTGCCAGCATTTTTGTTTACCTTTTTGTTTCAGTACGCTTTGATTTCTTGACCATTTACGTTATTGAAATCTTTTTTGGTGCGGCAAGAGCTGTTGATTTGTTTGCAACTGGTGCGTGTGCTACAGTTACCGTTCTTGGCGGCTTTCTTTTTGGCTGACTTTCTGCAATTGCAATTGCCACATGGGCAACACAGTTTTCGTATCGTAAATAATTATATATTATGTGTCTACAATGTGTAATTAATGATTATTAATTGGTGCTTCGCTCACAGTTAAATGATTCGTCGCCATCGTCATCATTAAATCAACGCAGAGCCCAAGTTCGTTGCTTAAGTCTTTCGTTTTTCGTGTGACAGCCGCAGGCGAAATACACAACAACCGGCAACAGTTATAACAATAAAGCACCTAAAACTCAACATATTCAATTACTCAATACATTTAAAAATATCAATTTAAAATTCGTGCTGCTTTTTATTAATTTTGTGTTTGGTTGCTGTCATTGCCATTGCTCATTTGGCCCGCACAGTGAAAGTCGCCCGAATGCATTTCTTTTGCAATTTTCTTTATTATCAACGCTTCACAATAAGATTAACCATGACCAAAACTATTCTTTGATAGTTTATGCCTTGTTTCATACCCTTTCTATGCCTGATATTATATACTTAAATGTGGTTTGCCAAGCTTAATTTACATTCATTTGTGTGTTCACACAAACAGATTTAAAATCGACTTGATGACCTAATTGAAAGTGACGGCAGTTAGTGTTTGTGATTTGATAGTAAAAACCGCGATACCGCGATAAAATTATTGCAGATTTATGTCTTTTTTAAATTCCGTACGACCTTGACAATGTGTTCTAGAATTTTTTTTCGCAGTTTTGACTTATATTCGAATAGAAGAAATTAGCTAAGTATAAATGACAGTGCAATTAAAGTTTTTCCAAAAATATTAAACAAAAAAATTATATATGAAAAACGAATATTTTATCGATTTTTTTGCGGCGACATCAATAACATAATTTTATTAAACTTTATTACATATTATTGTAAATCTTTTGAAGTATGTCAGAAAAAATTTTCAAAGAAAAATATTGATAAATAAGCCGGTGACGGTGAATCTCCAGAGGTGCCTTGAAAAAAAATGGTTTTGCGGTGTACATCAGATCTCAAAATCTACTGAACCAATCCAAAAAAGTTAATACGCATTTTAAAGGTGATGTATTTCTCGAGGTAATTTGTAGAAACAGTTTTTTTTTTTTTTTTTTCTATTTTTTTACAGCACTTCGAAGTGAAAAACTCGATTTTAGCTGATGAACACAAAAAAAAAGAGCTCTTCCTGATTACCTCGAGAAATACATCACCTTTAAAATGCGTATTAACTTTTTTGGAACGGTTCAGTAGATTTTAAGTTCTGATGTACACGAACTTCAAAAAAGACGTTTTCGGCAAAATCGATTTTAAGTTTTTCATACGGTAGCAATCAGGTAGCACGGCCGGTCATTTGAAACGCTGTAACTCCGTTAGTTTTACTCGGATTGACTTCAAATTTGTACACAATATTCTCGACATATTGTTCATATAAAAAAAAAAAATTAAAAAATTATTTTAAATATGTTTTTGAACTTCCGCGAATGCCAAAAACGTCCAAAATTGCAAGCAGATCAATGGAATTTGGATTAACCACCCCTTACTTACCTTAAATAAATAATAAGTACAATTTATATTTTACGAAAATCAGTGTCTAAAATTAAAAAATTAACCACGTAAGTGCTGAAATTCACCGGACTCCTGCTGTTACGGATGAATAAAATAGAATGTGGAACCAAAGATTTGTACAATTAAGAATGGTCTTCACATCCATCATCTATAAAACTTGACGTGCTAGAGAAATTATTAAAATTAACGTGTACTCAGCTTGAGAATTTCCGTCGAACGGTATATATTTCATTCCCCGGCTTGCGAGATCTCAATATTTGTTAAACTGTATTATTTCAGAGTTAAGTTAGTTGAAATGTATAAGGAGTTAATTGTAATCAGCATGAAACGTTTAATGCAAGGTATAGTTATAATCAACTGTGAAACTTCGTTTTCTGCTTTCGAAACCAAGGCTGCAAACCGGTCCTGAACCGAACCCCTTAGAACCGGTTGGGTCCGAAAAACCGGACCATGAACCGAAACCAAAAACCAATATATTGGTTTTGCTTTATGCAGCTATTTTTTTGGTAAAGACGAAAATCGCGCTCTCTCCGTTCACCCTTGCTTGTGTAAGTAATGCTTGAGAATACGTGAGCACACTTACAGTCGTCGGCTGTCGCTGTATGCGCACAAAAAAGCGGCTGGCTCTAGAGCGCTCTCTCTCTCTCTCTCTGGCTTTTAAAAATTTCAAGAGAGCCAAAAGCCAGCACCGAAAAATCGTGTGCAAAAAAATCGTATGACGTTACTCATCTTCATATTCTAATGTCTTGGTCGAAACCCTAATATTTTTGACTCCTCGAACCTGAACCCAAGCTGGATGAGGTTTGGTTCAACAAATTAGTTTTTCCAACGACACAACAGGGAAATATAGAAATGCCTTGTAACCTGACTTGTATCATTCAAGAAGTTCTCCAATCCTACATCATTTCATTATTTCAGATTTATACTATCACCGTCCATAAAGGAGCGTATATGGTTCAAGCAGGAGAACTTTAAATTAAAACTGCAGAGTAGAAAAAAATGCAACTATGAAGAATGTAATGTTGATGAAAGTTGCTCATTTGAATCAAGAGCATTTCTTGATTTGGACCAAGACCAAATTACCTCAACAGAATCCCTGGTGGATTTTGTAATTACAGTTTGTTGTGCTGCACACACTCTAAAATAAGCACTTAACGATTTTTTGAAGAAAGTTGAGTTTGACTTTAGTAAGGTTCGCTCTCTTTGTAAGAAACTCACACTATAAGAAATCTTTTAAATTAAATAAACTAAAAAGTAAAAAACAGTGCTAGAATGTGTAAAAAAATGTGCGAACGCTTACTAACTCTTAAAGATTTTTGCATTCAGAGTTATTTTATAAAAATTTTTTAAAGCTGCAGAATTCACATTTTATTACGATTGATTTTCAGGTTGATCAATTGTACTTTAGCAAACCATTGTTTATAAATAACTAAGTGCCTCGATAAACGTTCTTCTAATATGAGCTCATTACCAATATTGTCTGCATTGCTCTTAGACCCGAGATTTCAAACTTTGTTAACCTTTGACCAAAAAATAAAGTTAAAAGGAAGAAGCTTCAATAACAAATTCTGAATAAGAGTTTTCAAAATTCAACAAACTCGTTGTGAAGAATAGAAGTTTATGAAAGCAATAAACACATAAAAAATATCAAATCTGAAAATGATGTTATAGATTCCTTCGAAAATGGTCAAAGAGAACATACATCGACAAATGTTTTAAAATTTGGAAAGGTCTTTGACTTGAACGGCCGTATTCCACACATAAATTGGAACTTTCTGATCTAAGAGCTAGTACAGCTTCTTATTAACTTAAAGCAGAGATGGGCGCGTCGCGACGTTCCTATGCACACGTGCATTGGGGCTCTGCCGCGGCCGACTGCACAAAATCACACGTACGCTCTAAGCATTGAAAGCTATTTATAGAACACGAACGTTGTGCACGCAAATTGTCTTGTTGCTGTGAAAAGTGTACAGCTTAAACTAAGCAGTTCTCAAATGTTGTAAATGTCAGCTAATGAATTACTATTCTTTTATCTTCAAGCGAACCGAGGGTTGCGAGAACCGTTCCGCAAACCGAACCTTAGACTTTAGAACGGGTTCGAACCCCCGGACCGAACCTTTTGCAAGGTTTGCAGCCTTGATCTCAACTATTCAATTAACTGTAATATACATACATCCGTGCTTTCATTCTCGCAGTTAGCTAAGTTAGACAAATTAGCGATTCGCAACCGACAACGATGGCGTTTACGTCCGAGAAATAGAAACTAAATGGGAAATGTGAATTCCGTCCCAATGAATTACTTTGTGTTTCCAGAAATCTCTTCTACATTTTGGATTTAATTTTTATTGTATTAAAGTGGGATTCTTGTTGCAATTTATTTCTTCTACTCAAAGTAAAGTCTTAGTTTCGACAAGTTAACATCTTAAAATGGAATGATGATTCATGTGAACTCACACCAAAAGCATCGTTTGACCATGTTTAGACCATGTCAATTGACAAGCTATTCACTTTACAAGCATGACAATTTGCAGGCCTAATAAACTATCTTGACATTGAAAAGATGAAATCCAGCCTTATTTAAGATCTGAATTAAATTCGGCTTATAAGGGCAGAACATGAAGAAAGGTGGGGTTTTCAAGACCAATTGTTATATCTAAGCCGATCTTAATAATATTCGGTTTTTTGTAAAATTTAAGAAAATTAACCGGCAAGGTCGGAAAACGGGGCTCTGGACAAATAAACAAAAAATTTTAAAGTTGGCAAAAATATAACTAATATAGGAAAGATAATGTCTAATTGACAAAATCTCCCCAAAAATAACACCTACTTCAAAAAATATTTTTCGTTGTAGACTTTAATACGATTTGTATACCTTATTTGCGGTTCATTGATAGACTTTAGGACACTAGCGAAATATTAAATCAGAACTTAAAAACTGTTAACTTTGTATACCTTAGTTAGGGTATTGAATCGTCCACTGCTCGTGCATAATTATTTCGTTTCTTTCCTGTTGTGATGTTGCCATTTGTATGGACTGACCTTTACACATTTTTAGCTGTTACTCAATCGTCTATTTGATTTTTCTACTGCCATCGCCATTTATTGGCATTTATTTATGCCTGTCATTTGTTTGTTTGTTGAATTGTATTTTGTAGTTTGTTTGTTTCCCTCTCCTACGCCTGAGCTTGAGCTTGGTTTTTGTTGTATTTCTATTTCAATTTCCACATTAATTTTATTGACATTTGGCAACAAGTTGAGGCTGAGAAGTGAAACCAGTTTCAGTTGATTTGTTTTTGTTATGCGCGCGCTCGCTCAGCTGTTCTTGTTGCTGCTGTTAGTCATGGTGATGCGGATGGCTCATCTTTAATAATGAAATGTTTGCATGACAATTTGCAGGAGGAGGCCAAAAGTCTAACCCACGCCTAAAGACTTATTAACACATTTCATCTTCTCCACTTTACAGTTGCTCCCATCAACGAGCCAACTACGACGCAGTCCCAGCGAAAGATTAGCAATACCATAGCCAACGCCACCAGCCACATGACCACAACGAACGCTAGTAATAGCAGCACCACCACGGTGACCCAACAGCAGCAGCAGCAGCAACAGAGCACGGCCAGCTCTTCGACCACATCGAAGGTGTATATCAAAAAGACCGGCAGCAGCAGCAACTCTGTCACCCAGAGCAGCACCACCTCTTCGTCTGCCTCAGGTCGTAAGGAGAGCTTTGGCTCTCGTGACTCACTCAACGATATTCTCAGCGAGACGGGTCTCCCCAGCGGCAATGTGGCCGCCCAGCGTAAATCGCTGGAGAATAAGAACCTGGATCTGACCAAACAACCGCCAGCTGGCCAACCCAAGACCAGCTCTACAATCACAACCACCACAGCTAGCAGCAGCAATCATACGGCCACCGCAGCTGCAGCCTCATCCTACACCGAACTACGTAAGAGTCTGGACAATATGGATGAAAAACTTAAATCACCACCACCGCCAGTTCTGAGCAAGAAACCAAGTGTGCCCCTAAAGAAGACGCCAACTGGTGGAGTTCCTGTGACGGGTAATTGGCCAGACCTAACCTTAATGAAACCCTCATCTAACTATTCCTCTTTTGTCCACAGCCAATCTTCTGGGAGGCAAGAAAAGGAATCCAGACAGCAAACTAACCAGTACCGTATCCCATGATCTGGCTGATGGGTTGGCTGCCAGCAAACTGTCAAGTGGACAGCTGCCCGAATCTGGTGCCTCCGGTAATTTGGTTATGCGTCGTGCGGCCACCATTGCAGGTGAAGATACAGACTTCGATCGTGTGGAACGTGCCTCCATACTGACAGATATGCGCGCCGGACGCGTAAAGGCACCCAAGCGAAGACCACCTTCGGCGGCCATCAATGTTCTAGGCGAAAGCAACAACAATTCGGTGTATGTGAATGGTAGCGGCGGAATGGGAGGCAGCGCCAGTGAATTAAGTGAAGATGGAGGAACGGGCAAGCAAACGGCGGCGGCCTCATCCGATGACAACTCCACGGGCGAGGAGCAACTGGCCAAGCCCAAGCCACGTGAATGGCAGCAGAAAAAGGCACCTTGGATGGAGGAATTGAAGGCGTCCCAAGTGACCCGCAAGAAGGTATCACCCAGCGTGGAGCCACGTGGTGCATCAGTGGCTGAGAGAACTTCCAAATTGTTTGCCACCGAGCAGATAACCTCCAGTGTGGTCACCACAAGCGCCAGCAGTAGCACCACGGCCACCACATCAAAAGTGCAATCTTCGGCGGTGACTTCTTCCAGTCTGATGCAGCAGTCCATGTTTGTGGAGAGTAGCAATAAGAAGGAGTCTGCCACAAGTGTGGTGAGCACCAGCACCAGCAGCAGCAGCAGTAACCATGATGCCATCATGTCCAAGAGCATGTCAGCTGGCAAGGCGGTAGCCACGGCCAGCAGTGATGAGGAAACACGTGCGGCACGACCAAATAGCCTCTCCATACGAAACCGCAGTGTCTCTCCCTTGGTGCGATCAGCCAATACCAGCAGCACACACAGCAGTACAGTCGAAGATAAAATTAGCAACAATGCCAGTCCAGCGCCAGCTCAAGCTCCACCACCTGCTCCTGTCGTGACCGCACCTGCCCCACAAACCAATCATCAGGAGTCTGCTGCAGCGCCCAGTGTACAGCAGCTGGAGCAAAGAGTAGAAAAACTAGAAGCCGTGGTGCAGACTCAACAAAGAACAATTGAGGAACTGGTGCGCACGTTGAGAGAAGAAGCCGAGCGAGTGAAGCTGCTACGTGGCGAATTGGATAAATATGCTCAGTGCGTTACGCAAGTTTGATGAGGCAACTTCTATTAGTGTAGTTAGTGTTGGGTTGCTCATGAGTAAGCGAACTATAATGAGTTGCTCACTTAAGTAAGCAAAGCATCTATTTGATTTAGTTGCTCAGTTGTTTTTTTAGAGACTTTTTTCCAAGTTCAGGGTTAATTACTAAAAATTGTTGGGTTGGTTCGGGTTTTTAAAACTCTCAAGTCGAAACTTTCAATCCCCTTTTTTCTAGGGAACCGGATAGCACTTTCTTATTTATCCCGGGAATAAACTTAATTTGTTAGGTTTATCATAGGTGTACACTGTACAATAGACCGTATCTGCCTTATATGAAAAGTAATCATTGGTCTAGTTCTTTGCACAACATGTTTTGTGCGATTTGGAATCAACTACTTAAATCTACTGGCTTTGTATATCGTTTCAATTGTTATAGAAAATTAATCAAAAAAATCCAAGTATCAGATATTCACTATATTGAGGTTTGATGGCCTCGATTTTGTTTTTGAGCTGCTCGAAAAGTCATAGTAGGCAGACAAAAATTTTGTGAAAATTGTAAAAAAAAAAAATTATTTCAACATGTCGTACAATTGATTCAGCAACACAATCGAACGGCAACAAATTGATGATTATGGCATATCCTTAATGCCTTCAAACTACACAAATATGAATTGTAAAGGAAAAATATTAATGGCGTACTCAACTATGCACTTGTAGATTATATAAACAGTGTGTTTACTAAAAATTTAGTTATTTAAATAAAAATGTTAAGGGTCTACCGAGAATTGAACTCGGTTCGCCGGATTCAAAGTCCAGAGTGCTTATCACAACACCATTGAACATATAATTTGACAAGAAATATTTAATTTATTTGTTCAACACTTTTGTAATAGGTCTGTGTCTACATTGACAATTCAAAGATAAATTAAGGAGCAATTGGAATTTTTAAAGCCTTCTCGAGGCCATCAAACCTCAATATATCTGATTTTAAATCTTTGATAAATTTTCTTTAAAATATACAGAATATTTTGAGCCATGTTGTGCAAAGATCGTCACATGTTGAAAATCGTATGGAGAAAAGTCCGGTCTACTGTACAATGATAGAATTTCCACAAATTTTTTGCGCAAAAAGTTTTGGATAATTATTTTAAAGCAAATTGTTTTGGAGTTCTTATTGCTTGAATCTTTCAACCACATTTATTTGATTTTTTGCAAAAGCACACAAAAAAACATTATTTTTCTTCTCTGATCACATAAATACCTAAAATTTTATGCTACAAGGAGACAAAAAGAACCGCTTTTTGTAAGTCTCTGTTTATATAGATATTCATTCAGGCGTGCTCCAAATGCTCCATTTCCAAAAACCGATTATGTTATTCGTCTTTTAACTTCAAATTTCAAATAGGACCGGTTCTATTTGATAAGAGATTCTCTTTAGAGAAGTTTGACAACCGACTATTTAGAGATATATAAGTGTAAAGGCAGCTTAAGTTTAAATGCTTATTAACTAAGCTTTTGTTTTGTCAAAACAAACCTTCTAAAAATGGAAAGTGGTTCGCTCCGATGTTCGAAGCCGCAAATCTTTTTGGGTGCGGGTTAAAGGAGTATATTAGGATATTGTTTGTGTCATAAGTCATGACACTTACGACCTGAAGTAAAGATAAAATTGTTTCTAACGCAGGCCATCCACACACGAATTTGTTCGACGAACTTGTTCGCCGAACGAAAATTCATTTGCCCACTAACCAGACGAACATTTCTCACAAACATAATTTTCTAAAAAATTACAACAAGTTAACATTAAAATATGGCAGCGGAAACACAATTATAGCCTAGATGGCGATACAAATTAGCTTACAGCATTACTTGATCATTTTGGGACATTCAATAAATTCCAGCAACAATTCAAAATATCTACAAATATTTTTGACAAATGATCTCATCCATTGACAAACATGTTTGCACGAACACTCTCATGATAGAAACATTTCTATTCTCTACGAACAAAAAGTTGAACACAAATATCTGTCACGAACACCTCCACTAACGACGAACATTTTGTCGAACAGAAAAAATGCGTCGAACAAATTCGTGTGTGAATGGGCTACTTAATGTTTATTTATATTTCTAACTAGCTGTATACCTGGCGTTGCCAGGGTCCCTTGCATTGAATTGGATATGTTTCTTATGAGATTATCAGGTCTGTTCTCAATTCCACTTCGGTTTTCGTATAAACGTTTGAATTTACCAGTATACTTTTACATATTTAAATAAAAGGTGCAAAGGAAATCTGTGGTTACTAGATCAAGGCTTTCTTTTTCTACGAATTGAAACCACTTGACATTGAGCTGTCGGTTTCAACTGAATGAGCAATTCCACTTTTATTTAAACCGGATCTAGTAACCGTAGATATGAGTATAACTTTATTAATATAGAGTTCAACGTACGAACGTTTATACGAAAACCGAAGTGAAATTGAGAACGGGCCTGTATATTCAAGAATTATGAACTGGCTGCAAGTCGATAACATTTGAACCCACACATTACATTTCCAGTTCGTAGACTAAAAAATTTCTGACAAATTTAAAATGTCTCAGTGCAAACAATTTCTGAGATGAAGAATAACCATTCTTGAAATAGTTTATCCGGTTGAGTCACCTAACATCCAAGCAACAAAGTTTAAATAATTTCTGAGATTCCCGTTCCCGACCCATTAAAATATCCAAGTCAAGATTACCGACCGACCACATTGACCACGAACCAGTAAAATATCCAACTCCATACTACCAACCTTGCATTTGGGTATATTGGATAGTTGCAAAGTTTACAAATGAAGCAGCTAGAAAAAAATGTTTATACGGGTGTGTTCTAGAGATTTTCGTACAAACGATTGATTTGGAACTATAGTAAAAGGACTTTATATGTGAAGTGATAAGAATAAGGTCGACTACAAGATCATAGGTCAGTAAAACCTTATGGCGTAATAAGACAAGGTGAAGTCATTAAAGTAGCCTGCCTCCTTTTTGGGGTACCAGTTGAATGGTGAAAATCACTCAATAGCAAACTCTTTATTACATGGTATAATTACATCAAGGCAAAGGGGATGTCAACGTGCTGTCACATGTTCATTACAATTATACCATAGCCTTGAGAGGTCAGTTTCAAATCGCTTAACTTTAGTCATCTAATCTAGTAGCCGGGCACATTTGTAGCACTTCAAGCATAAAGACAAGCAGTGTTAATTTCTGAAACACACCCGATATACTTTGAAGCGAACCCAATTTTGACTTGTTTTGCTCCGGTTCAGGTTTATGTTTGGGCGAGAAAAGTTTGTCTGTTTCCGGTTCGGGTTCGGTTCGGACTTCCTGAAAAATTCGGATAATGGTAAGGATGTGCTCAGTGTGATAAGCCCATTAGTCATTTCTTGGAATTCGGATCATTTACCAATTCCGATTGCTAGAATTCGAAAATGAGAACAGGTCTAAATAATTGCAGGTTTTTGGGCCAAAAACGAGATGTAGAACACATGGGACAATATAATCTCAAAATTTCATATAGTTTTTTGGATAAATGTTGATAGATATTTTTATTAGTCTGAATAGCTGATTAATGTTGAAATGTTAAAAATAGCTAAAAAAGTTATAATGGATCTTTCAATTTAAAATAGATCTACAGTTTCAGTTTGTTTTGCAGGTTACGGTAAAACTGAATGGTTTGAGGCTATTGAGCTTACAAAATAGCTAGATCTGGTGGGAAAATATCTAAATTGGCAACACTGAACCTTGTTATTGTATTTATGTGACAGAAGAAAATTAATCACTAACATTTTTCCATGCTTGAGTAAAAATCACGAACTGAACCTTGAAATTTTCCATGAGTTTGAATCCGCGTATCAAACCCTTTTAGGAATTTGCTAAAGTACAAAAATCATAAGGCTATGCTTTTTCAAATTTCTGTTCTATTTCATCTGATTAATCAGATTTTAAAGAAACAATTTAAATTTTTTTCTGATTTAAACTTCTGAAAGGGTATAAGATATGAAACTGAACCATAAAAGAAAAAGCGACTGAGCTACTAAACAAGAAAGAACAACTGAGCAACAAATTGAGTATAGTGAACAACTGAACAAAGCTACTTACAAAGTGATTAACTCATTTTGTTCACTGAAATGAGCCGTTTCTCTTATCCAACATTAAATAGCAGGGTTCAAAAAGTGGAGAATAGCAAGGAATCGATTCGATAGCACTGAATTGATCATTGGTTTCCCACTTGAACCCTGCTCTCTGCTTAATTGTGCTATCACTTTCATCCTGATTGTTGTTTTGTTTTTTTTGTTGCTGCTTCCCCCCTAGAGATTTCTGTAGTTAAAACCCCATTTTAGCTAGCTTTAATCAATACAGTTGTTTACTCCACACATTCCAATGCTTGTGAAACACAATAGTAACGAACCCCTAAGACAATCCCCAAAATCGATATCTAAATACAATACAAATGCATACAACCGTTGTACTTATCAGAAGGAATTTCCTATTTCAAACAATTTTAGCCAGTTTCTTTCTACCTTCTTATATTTTCTATTTACTATATGATGTGTATTAGTTGAATCATAATTTGTTTGCCATTGGGTGTCAAATTGCATGCAAGAATTAGAGAACTATATATTTTCTTTAAGTAATATTTTTATACATTTTGTATTCCAAAAAAAAAAAAAAAAACAAATCTTGTATGGGCATTGTGTGTGATTTCTTTTAAATGAGCTGTTTTATGGCATAATTCAATTACGATTTGTTTTGTTTATACGATTACGATTATTTTTATGATGTATTAAAGTTATGGAAAATCTGTACTATAAATCTAAACTAAAAAAATGAAGATGCATTACATTTAAGCAATACAAAATAAATAATACAAATAAATATTGAAAAGTTTTATTGATTTATATAGAGCCCTTTGTTGTTTTCTTTTCTTAAACTAACATATCATGATTAACATATCGAAACATTTTGAATTTTTAGTTGCCTGACCTACTAATTTATCGCAAATTTTCTTTTTCAAAACAGAAAGCAATCGCGTCGTGGGAAATTTGATAATTGGATGTTTTAATGAGAAAGCAGCCGAAAAAAAGCTAACTAACTACTTTGATGTACAGCTATTCCTCTTTATTTTGTGATACATTTAAAAAGAAATGTTTTATGTTTTCATATAAGTAAAAACAAAATATGTCATAGGACTTATTAGGCTCAGATTCATTGTTAGCAAAATGTTGCAATTTAATTTGAATTATCGTTGCATTTAAAATTGCTTGTAAATATGTATTTTACATTAAAATGGCTTATAAAATAAACATTTCATATGAATACAAAACGATGTTGAAGAAATACAACCTTCAATAAACGATCAATATTACTTCTATCTTCTTTTTGATTTTAATAAGGTGGGGAAACAATTAGTTTTATTTTTTATTGTTAACATTGACATAAAAATCTAACTGAAATTTCAGAAGGGACCTGTCTGCAAATCAGATTCAATAAACATTCGAAAGCATATTGTTGAATGATACGCACAACAAAGTAAAATTCTCAATTCTACATCCGAGGAAACGTTTTCCGAATTACGCACTGTTTTAGTTACTAGATGTTAATAAAGTCAATTTTCCTTAATTTTGTGATCAATTTAAAAACTGGTAGTGAAATTTAATTTGCATTTAAGTCATTAATGGATTTACAAATTACTTTTTGTTTAATATGTTCAGAATTTGGAAGTGCGAGCAAAAACGAAATGTTTAACGAAAAAGCCAGCCTCTCTCATTTTCAATCGATTAATTTGGACTTCTGGTTTTTCTCTTTTGTGTCTAGTACAGGGTTCGCCAAGATGTAATATAAAATTGGCTAAACAGCCCTAAAGGGACCTACAGTTTAACGCCGAATCCGAACGGCAAAGTTTGAGAAGCTTTTTTATGGCAGGTGAAGGTGACCAGATGTGTAAAAGATAAAAAGAATCAAAAAACTTTTGCATTAGATGGTCCGAGGCCAGCAAACTGGCCGCTGGTCCACACGCGACACAGATGAGAGGCTGAAAATGTGACTGTTAAACGTAGTAAACGTAGTGCTATGCTCAGTTTGCAAAATCATTTCATGAAATGAGTCCAAAAGTGCGTGCATAAACACCAATTCATGAATTCGAATACACACGAAAGTTGACTATGAATTCGTCGTCAATTCATGAAATGCCGAGGCGCAGACAACTTAACGTTGAGTTGGAGTTGCCAGATCATTGGTTTTTTCATATGTGCGCTGGTTATTTTGTGAATTTACAAAAGCTGCATAAACAGGAACATATTTGACTTTGCAAATTAAAGAAATCGTGAATTTCATATCATAAAAGTAGTATGTCTCTCCCTTTAACTCACAGTGATGCATGACTTTGGCAAGCATTCGGTGTTAATTGCCAAGAGACTGTACAATAGTTTAGTTCGGAATTGTTAGAGTTATCAAATGATCTTCTTGCTGTTCCAGCTACCCAAGTAAGCGTAAGCTCTGCTGAAAATCGGATGGACGCAAAAACAATGGCCGATAAAAAAAAAATTGTATCATGTAATGTATACAAACTTTATGTAAGTCGAATACATCCGTAATTGTGTGTGTCTAGGTTGCTAACCCACTTTGTCTTGTCCTTGTGTAGGTTAAAAACTTAAAATATAAGTCCAAGTTCCAATACGGAACCGAATACCGAAATAATGTTAGAACCAAAACAGAACCTTTCACCGAAACATAAATTTTGGTACGTACCAGAACCGGAACCGGTACAGACAAACGATTGGGTTTAATTCCCTGCTTTTAAATATATTTGTTTTATTTAGGCTGTAATGCTAGAATGACACTTTCAATTTTTATAGACAATTATTGTCGCAATTTTCTGTTCATAGACCAAATTTGCTGTTGTGTATCTTTCCAGCCTCTTCAACAACATTCTGCAACGAATTTAAGCATATTCTGACTCGCTTACACCAATGACTTTTGCCCATAGTTCGTCTAATTGTGACTAAAATTGTCTCTAAAAATTGAAAGTGTCATTCCAGCCTAAACGGATTTAAAAAATAAATATTACGTAAATTTTAACGTATTTATATTTTACGTCAATTTGCATGAACTTAAAACCTTAAATTTTTTACTTAAATACCAATAACTTCTATCTTCTTTAACGGATTTAAATGAATTATGTGGCGTGGTATTTTAAATAGCTAAATCTTTGGTGACCAGCAATAAAATAAATTTTACATAATTTTTTTCGTGGTGAAAATCGCACTTAAAACTACTTTTATTTTTTTTTTAAATATATATTTTATGCAAAGTTGCCGATAAAAGCCTTTATAACGCCAAAGTCAAGCACCGGATTAAGAAGTGGTGCATGAAAGAATGATAGGGCATTAAATTACCTTTCAAGAAAGCATTACCATTTCATAATGAATGAATCGATACTAAAGATATACACATATTTTTAAAGGTACTATTTTCAAAATCAAAAATTTAGTTTTTTCGCGATATCTCAATAACGGCCCCATTAAAAAAATCGAGATATAGATTTTTGGTCTCAGCGGGGGACTTACATAAGAAATTGCTACCAAACACTCGAGATCGCAAAATTTTTTATTATTTTGTAAACTAGTGTAATCTGTTTGTGCCTGTCAAGTTAGCGGCGCTGCGAGCTTTCCCATGGGTATGAACTGATATTTTAGTTTGTCTGAGGTCGACTCATTGTACAGACCAGTCGGACTTGCGCACCTATACAGACACTTATTGACCAAACATATTTTTATGGAGTTCACTCCGAACGGAACCGACGTTTAAAGCTAATGTATGTAACAAAGTTTTTTTGGAGCTGATGCCCATGTTCATTGTAATTGGAATTGTTATTGTAGTGGTCCCTGAATAAGTTATGAGTTTGTACCAAGCAACTGAAAATATATTGGAATAACAGCATACACAACTGTGTGTTAAAATTGACCTAAAATAATCAACAAAAAAAACTTAAAAATAAATTTAAAATTAAATAACCCGAAAATCTCTGACCCGGTGGGGTAAGATTTTTCAGCCATTCCAGCAAGCTATGCCGCTACTCACAGCCAGAAGTGGTCAGAGATTTTCCCGGAGAAAATTATAGAGAGAAGTTTAAAGAGAGAAGATAGAGATCTATTGAGAACAGGTAATAGAGAACAGGTAATAATGTAATTTTGACATAAGACTCGAAATCGATAGTGCTGGGCATAATCATTTGTGCATCTAGACAAGATTAAAGAAAAATAGTTTCTAGTTGGCCTAGAAGAAACGAAGAAGTTAAGGCGAACTAAAAGTTCGGTAGAGCAATGAAGGTTAATAAGCAAGAGTATGTTAGGTTTGGACCCCTTGAATATGAAATTTTTTAGGTCATGGTCTCACCCCCTATCTGATACTTTTTGATGTATAACAAGCGGAAAAAAAAAAAAAAAATAAAAAAAGCCGAGTTTTGACGGACGCGAATAGTCTCTAAAGTTTTTGTGAATAACTCATACGCAGTGTTGCCTATTTTCATATATTTTTTCCATTTATAAATAGTCGGCGTTGATTTTATTTAAAAACTATTCGAATGAAAAACGAGAAAGGCAAAGCTAACTTCGTCTGTACCGAAGTTTTGAAACACTTGAAATAGCTTGTCTCAACGGTTAGCGACTTCGACCAAACTTCGCAGATCAGCTTAAAAACATTACATATTACCCATGACCGTGTTTGAGAGCAGTAATATTGAAACCAAAACAGTTTTTCTTACTAAAACCCATTTTCCGAACGATCATTTGTATGGCAGCTACAAGAAGTAGTCATCCGATCCGGTCGGTTCCGACATATAAGCAGCGTGCAGTAAAAAGAATACTCTGTGCAAAGTTTCAGCTCGATAGCTCCAAAACTGAGGGACTAGTTCGCGTAGAAACAGACAGACGGACGGACGGACAGACGGACGGACAAAGCTTAATCGACTCAGCTCGTCATGCTGATCAAGAATATATATACTTTATGTGGTCGGAGATGATTCCTTCTATGCGTTGCAAACTTCTGGGCAAAATTATAATACACTTTTCAAGTGTATAATAATAAAACAATTATTAATTATAAACCAAATATAAGCTTTGGGAATGCTGAGACCTTTTGGGGTCCGACCTGGTGCACATCCATTAAGATATATTTGGGAGGGATAGTTTTGAAAATCTAAGATCAATCTAACATTAAATGATATTGTTAATATCCTTTTACTGTTTTAACTATCCGGTCCAAATGGATACCGAAATCATCCAATGGATCATCAACAAATGTTCTATTTTTTCTGTGTTTAGTTTGCCTTTTCTGTTTCATCATTTACTCACATGGACATTTAGCCAAGTTTCAAACCATTTTCTATCTCATACGATTTGGGTAGTTTATGGGTCGAAATCGATTTGTGGAACACATGAGTATATCAAATATATAAATTTAAGTTTGATAAAATATAAATTCGAAATCGAAATTTGGTTCAGAAATTGACTAAAAACGTAAAGCTTTTCCATGTGGTTCTGCACTCGGCTAACATGGTTATTTGGTTCAACATTAAAGATATGGTCAAAACAAGTGGACCTCAAGCTTGGCTTAAAGAAATTTGATATTAAAATGTGTGCAAATTTATTTTTTTTAAAACACGAAGTGAGCTTTTTGCCCCGACAACGACCGAGTCTTTGATAGTGGAACGAACTCTAGCCTGTTGTTTGTGGGTTTGTTTTGGCTCTTTGGACCTGCAGCTGTTGTTGTTGTTGTTGTTTATGTGTGTTTGTTCTGTGGCCCCAAACTAAGCAAATCAAGTCGGCGGAGTTGGCGGCCTGCCTGGTGGTACTTGTGCTTTTGCCTTTCTTATGGGTCTGGCATTGCGGGCTCTTGTTGTTGTTTTTGTTGTTGTTGCCTTGGCACTTGGCTGCGTTCTGTGAATGTGGCTGAGACTTGACTGAGGCTGAGTCTGAGCTTTTGCCTGCTTCTTTGGGCGCTAGCCAGGCAGTAAGAGCCAACACTTATCAGTTTCTGATCGCTGTGGGAATTCAGTTAATTGTGGACGCTGTAGCCAAACGGACGCATAAACGGACGGGCAGCAAAATAAACTTTAGATATCTATGCCATAAAACATTATTTTCGTGAAAGTCTGCAACTTGTTTGAGGAGGGACTTTGTTAACGCCACAACATTTACTAGCCACAGAACATAAAAAACACAGCTGAAAACTTATTTAAGGACCGTTCTAAAAAGTCAAACCGACATTTTGTGAAAGCAAAATTACGCGAAACCAAATCGAAAAGAACATTTCGACCAAGTCAGTTAAATAAATAGTTTTCAGAGTGTGTAAAAAATAATTAAAACAAATTGAACGACATATTGCAAAAATAAAAACAAACTATTAAACTTAAAAAAAAAACCTATAAAAATCATTTAAAGCTCGCGCGCCAATATTGCTCCAATTTTAATGGCTTGGCAACAATTGCACTGAACAATAACAATAAAAATAACAACAACAACAACAACAACAGCAGAACAGCAACACGTTAGAAAGCTTAACAATCAAATACAAAAATCAACTTGAAGCCAGCAACAACAATAAACAACGCCAACAACAACAGCAACAACAGCAACGGGGATTAACAACAGCAAATGTGGTGGGTGCATTGGTAAGCTGAGCGGGTTAAACAAAAGTAACGGTTTATAATATGCCAGAGACAAGCTAAAATTGGCCAAACAAAAATCCAAAGAAAAAACGCGTTTTTATGCTTAGCATTTTTTCCATTTTTTATATATTTTTTTTTTCGCTTGTTACTCAAATGTTTTTTTTTTCCTTTTTGGCTGTGATTTAATTTTTGCTACCTTGCTCAATGAGCGACTGTTTCCAACTTCTGTGTGTGTGTGTGTGTGTGTGTGTGCTTCTTACAGCGGCTATAAAACGGATTTGTCTTCAATTGTAGAAATCCAAACGACTGAGCGGGGCGGTGCAGGTCGGCCAGCTGAAGGCTGCCTTGCAATTGCCAAGAAAAACAAAACCAAAAAAAAATCAGACAAATCTTGGCCAAAAGGAAACAAAAACCTTACAGAAAAAAATGCCAGAGATTTGGCTTCAAGGTCATGGATGAAAGTGTATGTGTGACTTAGTGTGTGTGAGTGCTGCGGCTGCTGCTTTACATTTACAGTTAGCCCCCCATCGAAAATTGAAAAAAGCCTTTTTTATGGGCCCTTTGTCTGGGGCGAATTCCGGACTTTTGATTGACAAGCGTGTAGAAAAATTTTACGAGTTATTGTTATTATTTCTTGATTGAGCAGATGTTTATCTCACGCCAGGAGATTGCTGCAATGCCCCCCTTGCTTAATGCCTTTTTGATGGACAAATAAGTTGTTATTGTTGTATGGTTAGCAAAGCAATTTGGCCTGCATTTTTGGGGTATAATTTTAACACCCTCCCTATTGGTAATTTGTTTGCAATTATCAACGGTTAAATGTAATTAAGAATTGAACTGTTGCTAAGGTACCGAAATGGTTTAAATTTAAATTGAAATTGGTTAAGCGGCAAATTAATGTACACTTAACCAAAATTCAATAAATTCAGGAAATCTCATTTGAATTTTACTTTTCTGATGCGGTGGGGTGGGTGGGGTAAGGACTAACAACCAAGTTGGTTCGGTTTTCTTTCGCTTTGTAGGAAGAAACTTTCTTATCTTTAGCAGATACGTCTGTAATCCTCAGGAAGAAACATTTTTTATCCAAAAGAATTCGAGATACGATGTCAGAACTCGGTCAAGTGCGGATTTTCTCAAACATAGTACGAGAAGGATTAATTTTTCAATCCCAGAATTCTTCATTAAAAAAAATTAGTCCATACGGGATCATATCCATCCCAAGCGGTAATGAAACAACATAATCCCGCATATTCTTGACCCGATCAGAAAAAAAAATGTGTTGATCCGACTTTTTTAATCCTGAGAAAGGTTATATTTATCCCGGGGTGATCTTATAGAAGATTGAATAAGGCACAGTTTTATCCCAAATCTGGGTAATTTTAAGCATGTTCGAGATTAATTTGAGCTCGATATGTAATTATGATTTGATCCCAGAAAATATAACTCCTCTTCCTTTTCTCCGCCACATGAAATAGAACATCCTTATAAACTTCAAAGACCACAGGAGTTTTGGTTTACTTAAGACTTCTGAAAAACAAAGAAGTTTGTTGGAAAGAGGTGTATAGGGGCAAGTTTCGCCATTACACATTTCTTCCACAAGCCAGAGCTTTTTGGAAAACTATATGAAATTTGCTTCACAGTTTAAATCCCGACTAATATTTCGCAACACATTGAAGAATTGTAAGCCGAGTTGTAAACTGAAACAGACAGCGAACTGAGAGCTTGCCATACCTTCTTATGGCGTTCCACCTAGCAATGTAAGCTGAGAGATTTTTTCAAAGCTCGTGCATATAAGTTGGGACTTAGTCAGGATTTACAAGTTAGAGCAAACTTCATAAAGTTTTTGAAAAAGCATCCGTTTGTAGAAAGAGGGGTTAACATCTTATTTAGTTCAAGATGATCAGGAAAATATCTTCTGATACAGGGATGCATGCCACAGAATTCACTAGCGATTTGGCTTCTAGCGATTTGCCAAATCGGTCGAAAATTTTCGCCGTGTCACAGCACTTCGAGCGATTTCATTTTTTAAGCATGTTCACAAACCGAAAAGAGTTTGGCTGCGAAGGGAAGACACTCCGCAAGTGCAAATAAGATTTAGCCTTTTTATGCGTTTTTTTATTAATATTTTGAAATGTTAGGTATTTTGTTAGTTAATTTTTAAACTAGTAACTTCTAAATCAGACGATATACGTAGGCAAGATTATATTGTTAAATGATACTGTACTTAAAAGTAACATTGGGTCAAGCATTATTCAATTCAAGCAACCGGAGGAAAGGTTGACCAGATTAAAAATTAGTTTGTATCAGGCTGTAGCCACTACTCTTTTGTCGCCCATTGTGAAATTGAAGGCTAAGGCCTTATGCTCCATGATAAAAGCCAAGCAAATTTCGCTCTGGACATCTGTTCGATGCTTTTCCCTTTACAATTTATTTTAGTTATATAAATTTCGGAAGAATAATAAAATTTACCAACATTTGAGCGGCTTCTCGTCATTACTTTGGCGTCGGCGTTGCCACAATCGATTTACAAATTGCACAATAATTATGCAAAAGATCAAGACAAAAATTACTGCCAGTTAATCGAATTTTTTTTATCTTTGTATTTTTACACAAAAATCGCTATTGTATACACTTTAAAACAAATTTCGATTAATTTCAAAATTCAAATTTTAAAAGGTGGCACCACTGAAATACTAGCGATTTGGTGCGTGCCAGTGAATGACAAATTTAACTGGCGATTTAACTAGCGATTTTACTATCGATTTGGTAAAATGATAATTTAATAACCTTAACTAAAAACATCATCTGGTACTTGATTTAATTTTATGAAATAAAACAGTTTGGTTTATTTCAAATTCTTTAAACGGAGCTTAGCGAAGCAAAGTTTGGGATCTGGTGATCATTTTAAACAAGATTCGGTTTCCGTTTCGGTTAGGAATTTCATAAGAACCTGGATTAAGCAGGCTCTGAAGGGTTCGGTTCCAAACATATTTTTTTTTTAGATCAACAGCAATGTACACTTAGCATAAGTTCGTCCCGCCCGACTATGACACAGTGCCACACTGTCCGGAATTGCCAAAATTTTGTTATAAACTTAAAAAATAAGTGGTGGAATTACTATACAAATTATACTATAATATACGATTATATCTCAATGCCAAGGTTTGGGTTTGTCGAGCCAACCCAGCAACAGGTGCGAAGAGTTGCCACGTCTAGGGCTGAGATTCATCCACATACTGTGGCCGCTGTGCTTCACAACGTGTCCATTACCCAAGAGTCCTACAACAGTTTCATTGATCCGCAGGATAAGCTGCTCCAGAACATTTATCGTAAGCGTACCTGGTGGTCATTGGCACCCACGACATGGACACGCTACAGGGACGAGAATTTAGCGACAGGGGAAATCGCATTTAAACCGCTTAACCAAACTCAGGAGATGACTGGCCTGCAGTTGATGGACTTCTATGGCCATTTTAAGCAATATGTGCTCATCAGTCGTGGCTCTTCCGTCTATCCAGTGATCTATGGTGCCAATTGTGTTGTTCTCGCACTGCTGCCCATCATTAATGGTGATCGATCGAAGAACTTGCCTAAGACTAAGAAAGTTTTTTTCGAGTGCACAGCCACAATCTAGCGAAGGCCTAGGAGGTACTTTGTTTCTTTTCCGAGCATTGTGCCCAGAAATTTACAGTTGAGCGTAAAGTGGTCCAACCAGACGGTAACATCGTCTCTTCTCCAGAGGAAAAAATGTCGGTAAAGCGGGCCAACGCCTATATTGGCTGATTAACTGGCTGACATGTTAACCTGAATTTACTTAGAGGCAGGGAATAAGGGAGACACCCTGATTGTGTAAAGATTCCCACCCACTACTTGTGTGATCAATGGCTGCGACTTCTATAAAGACATAGCTACATTACAACATAAAGAAATCCCTTCCAGCATTTAGCATATAGCAAAACAGTTTCTTCTCAACAAACTGACAGAGCAACTGCGGGAGCAAGCACCGAAGCCCTGATTTTATGAGCACGCAAACTTAACAAATTTATCGAAACCGGCATGTGTCTCATCAAACAGTGTGTGCGCTGTATTAAAATTTGCTTAAGTAGTTATAATAATGAACTAAAATTCAAATAATAGTTCATTTGAACTATAGTTCAAAAAATGAACTACAGTTCAAAAAATGAACTATAGTTCAAAAACTGAACTACGAAATTTCTTTTCCTTATAACTTTACCATGATCGGACAAATCTTTACCATTCCTTTGACAAATCGATAAGTAATGTTGATTACTAAATATGTCTAAAAGATTCGAATCATCTATCTACAAAAGTGTGGGAGATACAACGTTTTTTCCAAACTGCGGAGGCGTCAGGGGGCGTGGCCATAA
>JAEIFU010000984.1:0-87093 GCA_018904235.1 Lordiphosa stackelbergi
TTTGATGGAAATTGCACAACGCAACACAGGACCCAAAGGAGTAAAGAGCCTCGTTCCCCTTTTTTTCTTTTGTGCCTACGAATTTGCGCAATTTTTTGTGCTTCTTGCTAGTAAACGTGCGAAAATAAAAGCTTCTTTCTTTCGCATTTCGTTCATTTCCCTTCGTCCGGCAAGATATTGCATGCAACAGGGAGAGTGTCGAAGGCAGAGAGAATGAGAGAGAACTGAGGGGCTGTTGTTATTGTTGCTGTTGCTGTTGGGGGCTTCAAAGTCAGCCCCAAGTTGCCTTCCTTCGCCCCATCCCCATCCCGCTGGTGTTATGTTTAATTGAATGCGATTTCATTACGCCGATGCCTCAACTCTTCGGCATTGGCAATCCCAGCACGCCTTCATCATTGAACGGGTTTTCGGGCATTTGTAGCCCTGCATCCAACGGAAATTGAGGCATTATTGTGATTCACTGATTTCTCTCTTTCCCTGGACTTGGGTTTCAGCTTGGCTTGCCTTTGGCTTGGCTTGGCTTGGCCTGGCTGCTGCCTTGTTGATTTTGGCATTTCAATGGATTTTTGTGTGTGTGTGCGATTCGATCAGGTTATTAAGTGCACAACACCCGCCTGCAACCAGCTCTGCCACCCACCCATCCACACACACACACCACACACATTCAGCTTGCTGGCCATTCAATTGCTTTGTCCTTCTCGTCGTTCGCTATGAGGTGCGAAACTAATTTGCGCTGAAATTAGTTTTCTTTCTCTGACAGAAAATTACATTGCAACCCCAAAAAAAAAAAAAAAAATTGCACCAAAATTCGGCAATTGCCAGTTTTGCACAACATTCTCGATTTTTTCCCGTCCATCCTAGCACCATTTTAATGAGCCGCACATGTCCAAACGGATGAATGAACGAACGTGGTGGAGGCCGGACCCGTTTGGCCTTGTTAAAAACATTTTTGAGGAGTTTCCGTACGTACATTAACCAGGCGTGTGGCATCCTGATGTCAGTGATTAGAGGCATACGTCGAGGGATTTGTTGATGAACATTGGTCCACGTGGTAGGAATGTGATGTGGGGAAAGGGAGTCCAAATCCTAGGGTAGTCTACAAGCTGACATCAATTGTGGATGTCAGTTGTGTTAAATTGTGGTCAATCATGCTTGATACAATTAAATTTTGGTCAATCATTTTCAATCGATCCCAGCAGCAGCAACCATCAGTCAGACAACAAAGGTATACACAGCCAGCTCAAGAACATGGCCATAAGCACAATAAACGCTAAAACATTTATATAAACATGCATTGCAAATTAAGTCTCTACACTTTGACACTAATTGTTATACCCTAACAAAAAACACTAAAACCCCAAAATAGTGTGCCATGATTTTAAAGTCATATTTTGTAAAATATGGTTTGAGTAAATCGCCGCACTTGGGTTATAATATGTTTAGCCTCTGGGCTAAACAGTTCTGTAAATAGAACGCTGCATTTTTTATTTTATTTTATTTTTTTTATTTTTAATTCTTTTTTTGCTTTTTTGTGTAGGAAAAGCTAAAAAGCTTTAACTTTCCAACCCATAGCAAGTGATTAATGAAACATCTGGCATCCAAAGCAAGAGTTTCTTTAAACAGCTGTTAAAGCTCAGTTTTCCACTTCAATATGGCAATTGTGACTTTATGGATAGGAAACAAATCGAGTGTTCTTTAGCATGGTATCTCCTGTATCTTCTTTTTGTCATTCTTTCTTTTCTTTTCAAATAAGGAAAATATCGGCTACCACAGTTCTGCGAGCTCTTGGTTGTCGCGCTCTGGGACGCAAAGGTTCTAAAATTAACTCTGTGTCGTCTTCTTTAGTGTAACTATTTAGTACGGAACATATCGGCTACCACCGTTCTTCGAGCTGTTTGGTTGTCGGACTCTGGGACGCAAAGGTGGCTCCATAACCCACTAAGGTTCCTCCACATTAGCTATTGCTTGCCCTTTAACCGTCAGTTTCTTGTTCCATAACCATTACTTGTTTATATTTTATATTTGTGAGCCTTTTTACGAAGGCTGATCTTAAGCATATTATTTTATGACGTGTGTTCAAGGGCTGAACAATTCAAAGTAAAACTAAAACTTAGATGTTAAAAGCCTACTAAATTTTTTATTCACACAATACAGGTTATCATTTTAAATAGAATTAAATTAATTTCACAATAGGCTAAGAGTTGACAATGATTTCATTTTTCTTCGATCAGTCATCCAACGAGATTGGAGACGATCAAGAATATATATACTTTTATATGGTCGGAAATGATTCCTTCTGCCTGTTTAAGATACATTTGCATCGACTTATATACCCCTATAATAACGGGTATAAAATATATTTATGATTAGAACGGGAATAAAATGTTTTTTTTAGTTATGATATAAATATAGGTTAATTTTATTTGTTAGAGGGAATAAAAATTTTTTTTTAATCGGTTAGAGCTCGACTTTAACTTACGCTCTCGTTTTAAAAAGTTTTTTGCATAATTTTTTCCTTTTATATATTTATTTTTCTATTTTTTTTTTAATTTTTTACGCCTATGAGGAACTGTTTGATATCTACATACAAAACAATCGTAGCGCATCTGCCGTTTCGAGTTGGATTTATGATGAACTGAAAGAATTCGACTTAAGCACGGAGAAAAAGGATGAAATATATGACATAAATGTCCTTGTATCCATGGATTCCAATGTCGGCAACAGTCCATAAAGTGTTAATGCACGGCTACCAAATAATAGAAGCATAACACCTTCCATTAGGTGTTCTTGGCGAGAACGCCTCAGATGCTCGCAATAAATACTATAAGAGTAACAGGTTACATGCTCGAAAGAATACACGGCAGAACAAACGTTTTCCACAGAGCAATGGATTCCTCAGATCCTCTTGTGTTGAGCACCTATCTAACAAAAAGATTGGGTCAGCAAAATAAACTACCCCTACCAGCAGACGTAATCGAACTTTTGAAATCACCAAACTTGCTATATTTTTGTAACATGTACAATAATAACAATGTTCCCGTTTCTGATGCTAACAATAGTGATTGCGATTCAGATTTTTTTCTATTGAAAATTTCCCCTTATTTTAAAAACGGACACTACAACCATCTTATTAATTTATCTTTGTTTTATACAAAAATGGCTATTGTAAAAGCTTTTAAACCAAATTCGATTAATTTCGAAATATAAATGTTAAAAGGTGGCACCACTGCAATTCTATCGATTTGGTGAGTGTCTGTGTATGACAATATTAACCAGCGATTTAATTTAATTAATGTAGACTATTCACAAAAAACAGCATTTATGAACCACTAAAGCTTATTTTTATCAAAAAAAAAAAGTGACTTGACTATATTTATTAGATTTTCAAATCAAATTTCGAAATCAATTCCCAGCGAAAGTGATTTTGTGGTAGTTGAGTTCAGTACAACTTTACTCATTTTAAAAACATTTGTATTATTATCCGGACCCGATGTTTTTGGATCCAAAAATCAAATATCATCAATTTTCCTGAGCTTAAAACTTTTGCAAACTGTAAATGTATACATTTTAATACTACTACATACATACATAATTACATACTATAGTTAAATGGTGCTCAGCAAACTTGACAGAGTTTCCAGAAAGAAACTCCAAGGCATAAATGCCTTGAAGAAGGCTAAGTGATTTTAAAACATTTATTTTCCGGGGTGATGATGCCTCTTTTTCCTTATATTTTACCGTAATACCGAAATTTAAATACAGGCATAAATGTGAGACCCAAATCCAAAATAAATGGTAACCATCGGATCGGTCATTGTTTTGAGACACAGTATTTTATACTACAATAGAACAAAATGATTTAATTTATTTTAAATTTGATTCTCCAGTTAAAGTTTGAAGAGCAAATTAACTTGAAAAATGTTAAAATGTAGTTTTGATGAGCCCCCTGCTCATGCCCAACCAATAAATGTGTCGCAAGCCATGCCCAAATTTTAGGTATTTATTTCAAAGAATTCTATTTAATGGTTAAATGTCCATGAATAATTGAATTTTTACTGTAGGATTAATTAACGATTTTTCACATATCAGAAGAACCTTCGTCCTTAAGTAGCCTACTTTCATGATTTATCTCATTGTGCCAGCGGATCACAGTGAACAATTATGCTTTTCTGAACTTCTTTGTTGCAAGCGTCTTGTGATATTTCATTTACAGAATTCGGTTTTTTGTCCAAGATGAACTTTTCAAGTAAAAATCATAAAATCGAACCCTTACAAATATAAAAGGCAACTCTCATTTTATTCCATTTTAATTAGGCCATTTCAACTGACTTTAAGACACTTTGAATTTGTTTGTGGAATTAAAATTCGGCTTCTTGTTGTTTAGTCAGCTTGACAAACCAATTCGCACTTTCAATTTTCACACGAAAATTTGCCTTTGCCTTGACACAACATTTTCCCCATTTCATTTCGCGCCCAACTTGACTTCCTTGAATTTAGTTAGCTTCGCAAAACTCATAAATATTAAAATGGGAAAATTTCACGTTTTATTAATTTAACGTTGGCAATGTAACGCTGGAAGCTAACGCCGCACCGGTAACTGTAACTTGTAACGGTAGTTTTGGCCAAGGTGCAAATTATGCAAAAAACAATGACACAAAATGGCATCGGCATCCGCATCCGGATCCGCATCCGCATTGCTCCGCTGTACGGCGGCAGTTGCCGCCGGGCAACTGTACCAAACAACAAAAAAAGCAAAAACTAAAGTCCATGGCTTCTGCCTTCTGGATGTTGCTTAGTTTTTGGCCAAGGATTTGCATAAATTTGCATTTTGTACACTCCTTAATTGAAAAACAGTTGCGCGCCATTCCGACGACTTGTGACATTTTAAAGAGACGCATAAATTATGTAGACAGAGAATGGATGGATAAATAGATGGATGGATGGATGGTGGGACAGGGCAGGAACTTATGATTTACTCGACGCCTGAATGCAACTAAATCATTGGCAAATCTGTTGCATGAACAAATCTTTAGGCAACAATTCTGAGGGGGGAACCACCAAAGGAAAATATTTAAGAAAACTTTCGAATGCTCTTTTATATTGAGTTGTCTCAACAATAAAATTAGCCACAATCTCGAGAAACGGTCAAGCTGGGTAAAAAATGATGATCAAAAGTATTAAAAGTAGTAGAAAAATATTTGAAAAATGTGCCATTGGTAGAATTATTTCACTGTCCCATTCTGAGGTGCATTTTCTGAATGTGTCATATAAAATAAATATCCTTGACCACTGATCGCAAGTAAACGTGATGCAGATTCGTCTGTGGAACAGGGCTATAAGTTGCTCAAAACTGATCGTCACTTTCTGCTAGTTATCTGGCACTTTAGTTCAGATGGATCTGATGACTTTTACCTTAATTTTTATGAAGTTCGAATTAAAAATATTTAAACCGGAATTATAGCATCCAACATTCGGAAATGTTTTGAAGTATAATCTCGCACTATTGAATTTGCTTTTATTGTTCAGCTGTCAATAGGACCATAACATGACGTTGGTTGATCGGGACCCACACGAGAATTTCTGCTTCTGCTGCCTGGCAGACACGGACAGAGACACAACCTCATCTGGACTCTCACATTCTAATGATGATCTGTGATCTTGCTGAGACTGTCCGTATGCAGCATTACAAAGAACCAAATCCTTATGACCTAAGTGTGCGGGTACAACCTGTCCCCTGTAAACGGTATAACCTGTCCTCTGCTTTTCAATTGGAAAAGGTTTGCCAGTGAATGTATGTCTTTATCCTTATTTTTCGATTGCGTACTTTGAAATGTATTGTCCCATCCCACTGACTTCAAAATACAAACGTTATTTGATTATCTAAACTTAAATGAAAGTGAATGGGGTTATCTTACACGAAAACTTTTCGGGTCTGCAAATTGAATAATGTCAACTATTTCTCCTAAACTGAAACCAATAAAATGTTAAGGAAACAATTATGCTAACTTTAACCAAAAACTTCATTCAGAGAGCCTGTTTCCCAAGTCGCACTGAGTAAGAATTGGAATTTTAAGTTTAGGTATAATTAATTTAGGTAAAATTACACCGATTTGCTCTCAAATTGTATAGATTTCATATACCCTAAATAACACATGAATTTTTTTTTAAAAATTTTAATCATAATAGTTCAGAAAAGAAAAAAAGGAACAACTCCCACAATTTTTAAGATTTCGATCTTTAACGTCTTTAACTTCCACTTATACTCACAATATCTATACTCTAGCTATGAGGTTACGACAGAACGGCGAACGTAAATGTAAGCTAAAGATTTGCTTTAATTAAATAAATGCCTATGGCACGATAGATGTCAATTTCGACTTTTGTAAAAAGCCAAATCCGTAATGAGAACGCTAAAGTGCACCCGTCTTTTATTCGCATTTGACCGTCTTTCTAAGTCAGACGATATACGTAGGCAAAATCATAAGGTTACTGATGCTGTGCTCGAAAATAACATTTGGCCGGCCACGCATTTTATTCAATGCAAGCAATAAGATGAAAGCTTGACCAGACTTAAAGTCAGTTCTTTCACAGGGCTGAAGCCACACTTCCCCTGTCGACCATTGTGAGATTGAGGGCAAAGTCTTTATGCTCGCCTCTCCGCAAAATCCATTAGGTTCAGTTCGTCCTGGACATCTATCCGATGCTTTTCCCTTTATAATTAATTTTATAATTTATTTTTTTTTACAATTTCGTCGAACAAAAAAAAGCCACGTTTTGAGCGGGCTTCTCGTCATTACTTTTGGCGCCGGCGTTGCCATATATTCAACTCAGATTGGAAGTCGATAAATTACACAAATAACTAAATAAAGCACAAAATCGACGTGATGCTAACATTACTTGTTATTTAATTAAAAACCTGCAGCGTCTCTTCATGACCGCTAGTAAACGCTTAGGCTTAGTACGTCAGTTTTTTTCTGACTGCACGCAGATGACTACTTCTTGTAGCTGCCATAGAAATGATCGGTCGGAAAATGGTTTTTAGTGAGAAAAACTGTTTTGTTCTCAATATTAACGCTTTTAAACACGGTCATTGTTCATATAATATGTTTTTTAAACTGATCTGCGAAGTTTGGTCAAATCGCTCACCGTTGAGACAACCTTTTATAAGTGTATTAAAACTTCGGCAGAGAAGAATTCAGATTTGCCTTTCTCGTTTTTAGATTAAGCCTGTCATGGAATTACAGATTTAATCTCGTCATGAATACTTAACTTAATTCGAACCTTATATGCTAGGCCTAAGACTTTCTAACTTATATCATTCTCAATGTTCCTACTTCAGTCCCATTTTGAGATCATAAATTACGGAGCTAGAACGAAGCTGCCAATAAAAGAAAATTCCATATAAAAATAGCAATAACAAAGTACTTTGTTTTGTGAGTTACTTTTATATGGAGTTTTTTATTTAGGCAGTTGCTTTGTTGAAGTGTATACCAAGCTTAAGCAAAGCTTACAACAAACATTTTTATGTTTCTTTTTCAGAAACTTTATATAAACCAAGACTGGAGAGGGACTTTATAGGGATCTTGCATAGGGATGTTCCATTAAATACAGAAAAAGAAGGAAAAGCAAGTAATCTTTCTGAGATAAAATCGATAAACCATTTGGCCATTTTAACAGAAAAGTCCACCGAGACCAAAAAATTTATAAATAAAAATCTCTGAACTCACGATTCACGCACGAAAATTTTTGAGCGTTTTGCGTCAGTCACGATTAAAAAGGCGTCACAAATGATGACGCACGATAAAAATGCATCTACCAACATTTGATTTAGCAAAATACAATTTAGTTATGTACAAATTAAATAAGGTGCTTTTTATTCTACATAGCTTAAACACTTAAAAATACAGGATTAAATTTATGTGTCATTCAATATTTTTAAAATAGTTCCATATTTGTATTTAAAATTATAAGTTTGTCAATATTATCGATTATTAGCCGTGGTCGTTTCCAAATTTGCAGATACATTTTCTACAGGAAATTCAATTAAATTTTGACTTTTCCTTTTAAGATTTCGAGCTTTAAAACCATAATTTACTGTTTATAAGAGTTTTCTCTTCTTTTCTTTTGAACAATACCTATTGATCGCAAGATTGCTAAACATTTCTTACCGGTATGATGAATCAGAGAAACTAAGTAAATCACTTACTGTGACTGAGGTCGCCTAGGGACGCATTTTCATAAAACATGCAATTAAAAGCCAATCTATTGAGGCCATAATGGCCTGCCTCAAATACCATTATAGAAGACTATTTCTTTGGAAACAGTACCATAAGGGAGCCCAGATTCCGCTACGAGATTTGAGAAGGAATTGGCTCCAATATGTCAAATTTTCATGGAAACTTTCATGTTAATGGCGGCCCAGAAAATTCAATGTAGAAAGATTCATTTGATGGTGTAGGAGCACTTGTGCTCATCATATATTTTGTGCCATAGGGGTAAACAATCATTAATACTCTATCATTTGTAATAACATGATATTATTTTGGAATTTTTAAATTTATTTTTTTCTTGCCAAATGAAATACAAATTATTCATATTTTACATATGTTTAAGGTACACTATAATACCATTTATGTTAATCTTTTTACAACATTTTCTTGTCAAGAAATGAAAATATGCATAATTTTCATAAGTTCTTTTTAACCGGGTGAAAATCGAAATAAACTTGATCTTTTTTTTCTATGTGTACTAAAAAAGTTTTATACAAAAAGCTTTGGCCAATTCGGACAGTTTTGTAGTTTGTAGTTTTTGTTTTTAATATATAAATATAATCTTATCAGTTTTTTGTTATTAATATTTTTTAAAAACTACATCAAATTAAAGAAATATTTTCATTAAAACTTACTCAAGCCTTATTTTGCTATATTTCTTAGGTTTCAAAGAGTTTATACGTTAACATTTCTTTACACAAACCTGACATGCCCAATTTTATGCAAATAGAGTACATCCTCTAAATATGCCCATCAGTTGGGAATGCAAACAACTGGCTCCCTAAATCTTTTGCCACTTTCATGCCTTCCTCCCTTTGCAGAAAAGATATTTCGAGTTCAGAAAGTGCCAAGGCACACACAACATGTCGCCTTCAATGCCTTTTAGAACATTAATGAGCTGCTCTTGCAATTTTTTTTTTTTTTTGTATTTTAAAATGTAATTTTAGTTTGGCAGCTCCTCTAGCTGATGCAGCTGACTGTCTCATGTCTTGAGAAATTGCAGTTTTCACACGTGCTTCCCATTAAATGAAACGATTACAAGGCGATTTCAAGTCATAAGTGAAATTTATTTGCAACGCAACTCTCGATGCTCTGGGTGTGTTCATGATTTTATGATTTAAGTTTTAAGCCCCCTAGGGGACGAGGAAGATATTATGAGAGTTTGTGGGATAGTGCACCCCTCCTTATTCTTTGGCACTTCACATAAAGAAGTTTGACATAAATTATGGATACTAATGAGCTGTGTGTGTGTGTGTGAAGCCCATAAAGCATTTTGTGGTCGCTGTCTGTGATTTACTTCAAAATTTTCGCCAGGCAATGAAGCGCTGGAAAAATGATTTAATTGGCCCCGCAAAGCAAATGAATCTGGCAATAGCACAGCTGGTTAGGACACTTTGCACAAGAGGAACTGGTACCAAGTCATTGAAGTGCACCTTACCATCGAATTTAATTCTTAATATTGTCCATTTCCTACTCGGAAAAGCCACTTCAATTAAGGTGACTTTAAGTAACGCATGCGTGGATCTGGCTAATTAACAAGCAACCGAACACAACTCTTGTGTAACTAGGCGAACCCGTTCAGAGTCGTCAGGTTCAAATAGTTCAAAGTGAGAATCAAGTTGGCAGTCGATGGAAGGGACAAAACATTGGACCTTCCTTCCAAAACACTGAGAAAGCCAAATTAATTATGCATTTATGTCGTTGCAATATGTTCCCCACAAAAACACACACGCACATACACACAGAGAAATTACAACAATGGGCCCACTCGTCCAGGCCACAGAACCCAAAGACAATGACCGACCGAACGTCCTTTCGTCCTGCCCAGCACATTTGACCGCAAACAATAAATGCTTGCAACTAAATGCACTTTAGGGGAATGTGTGTGTGTGTGTGTGAGTGTGTTGGACGCAAATTAAGCACAACGAACACACAAAATGAACGAGCTCCTCTTCCTTCTCCATCTCCTTCTACACACATCGGACCAACCAAATCGTGTCATGAGTGATGTTGTTTCAATTGCTGATTTAATGCGGCGCCCTCAACTATATTTTAGGGACAGAAGGGGAGACGATCCTCCTTGTAGGCCTACGCTTTTGGCAAGACAAGCAACATGCATCTTCTTGACAATGCGACAAACGATGACGACGACGACAACGACAAGTAACATGGCTCAACTCTGGACAGAGCTGGAAGACACAAACAAACAAGCGGGCCAAGCGACATATATCAACAGACCCCCCCCAACCCTCCCAGCAAGGCACACAGGGTGGATGAGGGTAGGGAGGGGAGCGCCAAGCCACCCATCGTACATCAGACCATTTGCTCGTCTGTCATTGTTGACTGCACTTGTTGTGCTGCTCACGAGTCCCGGTTAATGCAGTCGACAGTGGGATCTGATGGTAGCTTACACCTTCAATTTACAATCTTTAAGACGACGATAATGTATGTCAAGGGTTGAGTTTACGTACGAATTAACTCAGATGAGGGAAATAAGCTTTTCCCTTATCACCCGTTCTTCGTAACCCTTGCAATATAGTGTAGATCTGAAGTGTATTCCGTGCATCGCTTGATCAGGATGCGGACAGTGTTTTATGATGCGTTCACTACAAGCCTTTTCTAAACCCGGCGATCCAAAACTGTTCGTGCTATGAGCTTCGAGACAACTGTAGCGGGAAGTTGTAGATATCCAACCTAAGCTACATTAATTATGATCATATTCATCATTACGAAATTGAGAAGACGTGTGTTCTTGTCTTCTTAAAATAAAATAACACTAAAAGAACACTTAAATTTTCTAAGCGGTACTTGGGTTTTACTCTGAGCAGAAGATCTATTCACATTACAAGGCCCTAACCGTTCCCTACTGTTTCCGGATGATCCAACTTTGTTTTACATAGTGACTAAAGCGATTGAAAGAAATCACTCTGAGACTGTTTGCTCAAAGCTTGAGAACCGCTTATCCGATCTTTATCATTTCTTCGACAAATCGATACATATTACTAATGACTAACTATCTCTAGATAAAATTTTTTAAAACTTGGTTTTTTTCCTAATTGCGGGGGCGGGAGGAGGAGTGGCAAAAATTCAAAATAAACTTAATTCTCCTACAAGTATAAGGAGCATATGTCACATACATGTCAAACCTCTATCTCTTACCATCTCTGAGATCTGTTTGTACGCACGGACGGACAGACGGACATAGCTATATCGACTCCGCTGTTGATGCGTCTCCCTGTTACATGCATTTGCATAAAACTTAACATTCTCTATGTACCTTTGGTACAGAGTATAAAAATGGTGACCAATAAACTATTAACTTGAAAACAATTTCCAATTTAAGAAAGTTTGGAAAAATGTAAATAAATTGTTCGACAAATAGTTTTGATGAATTTGTTATGCGATTTGTGTTTTATGATTGCCAATCGCGATTGATACTTTTGTCAATGACAACTGCTAAAAAAGAATCAAATAAAACGTATAGTTGGTAAGAGCGATTACCGATTTTTCCAATCACATAACAACTTTCAGTGTGACCGTCGGTTTATGGTACGTAAATGCAAGCAGAATTTGCGTGTGTTAAGCACTTTGGTGCTCAAAATAAAGAACTGAAATATATTTTAATATTTTTATTATTTAATTATAATTCTTATTTTTCTCCGTCGCCCCGCTTAATGGCCTGATTCCAGAAGACATAAATTTTTATTTCGGCACAATACTTCATTCGAATAAGACTGCTTTGCTATAGCATTCTGATTATCAAAAATGTTAAAAAGTAGGGGGGGGGGAGGGGGGGGGGGAGTTTTGATAGCCGGTTTTTTTACTTTTCGGTGCGGTTTTCTTTGAGTTCGTTACTTTTTTTGTATTTGTTTAGTTTCCTCTGCCGGGCTTCCCTGGGGGGGGTCGCCTTTGGGGTTTTGCCACGCTTGTTTCGCTTGTTTCTTCCTCTTGGTTTAATAGTAAGTGCTAATTTCTACTCGTGTCTCCTTTGTCTCTGACTCCTTAAATGTTACTACTACTTTAGGTGTGTGCGCACCGACAATAGAGTCCCGTTTTGTTTCTAGTCTTGTGAACGTTTCGACATGATAGGATTGGAGTTTATTGGGGGCCCACCAAAACGTTTTTTTGGCCCGCCACGAAAATCGAGGACGTTGTGTTTCTATCACCGCAAAAATTGATTTTTATGTCATCTGGAATCAGGCCTTTACTTATAAAAAGTTTTTATTATGGGACCCAAATGAGGAGAATAGTAACATATTTTTTAATGACCGATTAAAGTGTATATCAAACGTATTAATTGCCAAGACTATTTTCTCTTGAAATTTTCCACTGTGCCTTCCCCCTTACTTGCAGCCCTTATAAGCCAACGAAAACTCCAGCGACCCCCAAGCGCCGGAAAGGGTTAACCTGATGTTTATGTTTTAGTTGCTGCAGTTCCCATCGTTGTTGTTGTTGTTGTTGGTGTTGCTGTTGTCCTGTCTTTTGTTTAAAGATGATTAATAGCCAATGTCGCTGGTTGCAGCCCTCAATGCATTTCCATTATCATCTGCATTATCATCATTATCATCAACATCATTTTGGGGCAAATTACTCAGCTCGAGTCGAGTGAAAACTGTGAGGAGTGGGGCAGGAGTTCGACTCCGGGCAAAAAGTCTCAAAGTCGTTTGCTATTCATTAATACTCTTAGTAGAATTTCTTCGTTTTTCTTCTTTTTTTTTGGTTGTGTTTGTCTTGTCGAGTTGTACTCTGTTGCTGATAATTAGCTGCACTGTCTGTTGGTTTTTCAGCCCCCTCCCCGAAGAAGCAATTCTTCTTGCTCTTGTTGTGCTGCTGCAGTTGCTGCTGCTGCTGCTTGTTTTATGTATTTTGTGGCTGCATTACTTCCGTTGATGTTTATTCTTAGCTGTTTGCATTTGACAAATGACATTTTTGGCATTGTGCAAGGCAAAAGTTGTCCACTGGCATCATTTTCCTTTTTGCTGCCGCCCTTTCAAAAAAGGAAATCTAAATTATTTTTTGAGTTATTGCGAAAAGTTGTTTTGACTTGAGGGTACAATTTGTTGGACACGTGTAAGTGATTAATCTCGGCAGTTCAAAGGATATGTAATTGTTTACCTTTTAAATTGGTTGCCAGTGCTGCCGTCGATTTCAATAAATAATTGGCCGCACTGTTCAACCGAAACAAAAAGCCTCCCGCTTCCGGCCAAACCAATCAATCAAATTAAGCGCAATTATTGCAAGGTAATTTTCCACGCAAAATACTGTCAGCTGCCATTAAAACAACGACCGACAAGAAGGAGCATGAAAGCAAAACAACGCCAGAACAATTAAAAATCGAAGGGGACACAACATTGCATAAAAGTCCCCATCAAAAACAAGCGTAAGAAGAGTAAAGCAGTTAAATTTAGTTTCCAGCAAGCACAACTGTACCCTCTACATAGTAACTTTTCGGAGTTGCAGTTGTTAATAACTTGGAAGTCATCAAGGAAATTAAAAATTATTAATAAGGCAACTGGACTACTTTCATTTTATAGTTTATTGCGCTCGCCCTCTCCCCCTCGCTCGTTCCGTCTCCCTGGGAAAAACTTTGGTTGGGCACTATAATTTTACAGTTATAGCTTTTTAGTGTGCAACTATTTTTCGTGTAAAACTTTTAATGGAATTCAGGCAGGACCCGCTCGCAAAGTACTGAAAGTTCGATAGTGCGAACTAAGAGAAACGCGTCAAAAAATAGACACCAATTTGGTCCTTGGTGGAAAGCTGGGTGGGAGAAAATTGTAGTAAAATGAGCGGAAATGAATGGTTTTAAATAACAGCAAATTATGAGTTAAGTTTTTCTGTGTGGAAGGGAAAGAGGGTGAAGCTGGAGCGAAAACTTTTTCGACTGTACTTTGCCGGAGACTGTGTTTTATAAATAATTTTTGCGGATGCTTCGAGATATTTTGTGTGCTAAGATATAAACTGCTAATTGTCCGATAGGAAAAAGTTTACTTGGCAAGTCCAAGTAAATTGTATATAGGGGGTATATAAATTACAGATAAAAGATTTTCTACAAAATATTTTCTTAGCTTATTATATAAGCTTCTCTTTCTTCAATCAATAGCTGTCCACAAAAATTTGGACAAAAAATAAATCTCGCTCAACACAATTAAAAAAAATATTGTTGTGGAGTGGTAAAGTTCCGGGAAAAATAGGCACTGAATTGTAAAAGCTTTAATTTTAAATTGGTTGTTTTTTGAGATTGATGGCTTTAATACGGGAATAATTGCGATCTGTTCTAAGAGCCACCAATTCATAGCCGCTATTGGGAAAGAACGAGGATACAGCTCTCAGGTGTAGATCGATTTGGCCAAATGACTCCCATCAAGCACTTAATGCACAAATATTCAAACAAAAATCGCGCGGAATTCCAGGAGCAATCGTGATAATCGTGACACCTTACGAGGGAACAAGTTAGATTCAACATAAAATTCCCACAATTTCATTCTATTGAACAACGATTCAGCTGTCCCAAGTGATAAAGATGAAACCCTCCCAAGAATCTGTATTAAATGATTATTTAGAGCTACATCTTTCACGAGGCATCTCGCAAAAAAATGCATATGTCTTTGGTCTGGCACTAACGTGCACGTTGAGTAGCTGCCTGAGCTCTTTTTTGTTTCAGTGAAAAATTTTTTCTTTAAAATGTCAAGTGTCAAATGTTTTTTCAATTCTAAAGCCTAAATTTTTCTAGTGTGAATGTATTTTTGAACGAATGTACCAAAGCCAGAAAAAAAAACGAAATCAATGTCATTCAGCAGAGACTCCTCAGCAATCGCAAATCGTAAATCAGAACTACTTAATCGGAATTTTCTTCGGAATACGCCCAATGGGGTCTGACTGTATACAATAATTTTTCTGAAGCGATTAATTTCAAAATGGCGGCTGTTTAGCATATTCCAGGCAAGGTTATAATAAATGTTATATTTAAAAGTACGTAGGTTTTTTTAAGTATTAATTTTTGTCCAAATGTCGCACTTCTAAAGTGGAAAGTGAAAATTGATGAAGGGAATCTGTTAGAAATTGTATGAGTTATGTTTTCGGACAACTTTAAAAATTTAGTTTTGTTGTAGATTAAAATCCGAGATATCTGACGTACGAGAGGATCGGCTTGTTGCAATAATACTTGAGATTACATTCAGCTCGATCTTAAAAACTATATTCAATGCCAATAAGTGCCTTAGATTGACTTGAGTTTGATATTAAAATTTTTTTTGACCCAAAAAAAATATGCCGCAAGAACACTAAGCGCCCTTTTTAGTAACCTTTTGATTTTCTTTCTTTTGAATATATCAAGACGTCTGTCCGTGTGTACTGTATGAACGCGTCGATCTCAGAGACTATTAGAGAGAGAGACTAATTTTTTATAGAACATAGGTGTATACCGTACCTGATCAAGTTTGTTTCAGTATTTCTACCAAAGCTTTCTACCCCCTCCCACCTTAAACCGCCCAAAAGCTCAGAGCCACAACAGGAGATCGCATAGAAACAGACGGACAGACGGACGGACAACGGACCTAGCTTCACTTCGTCATGCGGTCAAGTAGGAAGTGGTGGAGATGTTGCCTTCTGTGCGTTACAAACATCCGGACAATTTCAATATACCCTCTCCAAAAGTATTAAAAAAATTAAAACATGCCTACATCAACCAAATCAGCAACCGCATCAACACCAACATCATCAACACACTGCTCCCAACACTTTTATTGATGACAATTAATCTGCTTACATTAGTTTCCCTATCAACGAACGAGTCCGAGAGGAAGACGTAATGCTGTGCAACAGCCTCTTATGGAACAGCCACATCAACAATTTTTCCATAGAACCAGAAGAAGAACCTCACATAATCAGTATACTTCTACACAGTTTAAACCCTCAGGACTTCAAAGATATGCAATAATTAACAGATACAGGTTAGGACGGCCAACTCAATGGCGACATGAACTCCCAATACCATTTGGACACATCAAAATCACAAACATGAGGCATCATGAGGATCAATTGGATATATATAAGATGATGGCAATAACTCTGTGTCGTCTTCTTTAGTGTAACTATTTAGCACGGAACATATCGGCTACCACCGTTCTTCGAGCTTTTTGTTGTCGGCTGGGGACGCAAAGGTGGAAGGTTCGGGCTCCACATTAGCTTTTGCTTGCTAACTTTAATTCGTCAGTTTCTTTTTTTCATGGAACAATTCTGAGCCTTTTAGAAGGCTAATCTTAAGCATATATATTTTATACGTTCGGAGTGAGAACATGTGCAAATTAAGTCTCTAATTTCACACAATAGGATTAATCACCACATCCAACGAGATAGACCCACCAAACCCGCAAAAAAGTTTGCGTTAGAATTAGATTGTTATAGCACGAAATTTTTTGTAGCTTGACAGGGAATCGAACGCTGGACCATCTACACTTAAAGACAACGTATGGAATGGCGTGCTAGCACATTCCGCCATTGCCTACTTATGTAGCTAAACGTCTAAATTGTCACTTATACAGGGGGGGCGATTAAGGCTGGGCTAGAATAAGCATTTTCATGCGTATTAATTAATATTTTTAAATGAAAAGTTTTGGTTGGTTCTTTTTAAACGAAATAAGTTATTTTACTTTTTTTTAATGAACAAAAATTTAATTTTGCCGACCACCAAATTAAGATATTTACTCGAAAACGAATGTAAACAAACGCATTGCTTTATGGTGGTGGGGATTCTACATAAATGTTAAAAAATTGGTTCGTTTTGTCATAGCTTGGATTTTGATAACATCGGTGCCTTTACAAAGATTTTTTTGTTTTCGAAATATCTTCGAAGAAGATAAACCCTTTTTAGTCGAACAATGTGTATTGGAAAGTCAAATTTTTTAGTTTTACTTAAATTTGTTTCCAAACAACCAAAAGAAAAAGAATTGGTAAACCTTTTTGTTTTTAATGTAAAATATTTTTAAAAAGGGGCGCAAAAATATATTAATTTAATTATTACCATTTGGGGGCGAGTTGGAGATAAAAAAAAGTATGAATTTAATATTTGTGGTGGGGTGGTGATGTGAATTGTTAGAAACTCACAAGTTCAGAGGATAAACGCAAGAATGAATGCTAAACCATTTAATTAATTTATCTTTGTTTTATACAAAAAATGGCTATTGTAAAAGCTTTTAAACCAATTTCGATTAATTTCGAAATTCAAAAAACGTGGCACCACTGCAATTCTACCGATTTGATAAGTGTCTGTGTATGACAATATAAACCAGCGATTTAATTTAATTAATGTAGACTATTCACAAAATACAGCATTTATGAACCACTAAAAAAAAGTGACTTAACTATATATATTAGATTTTCAAATCAAATTTCGATATCAATTCCCAGCGAAAGTGATTTCAGTGGCAGACTTGATAGTTTTCTGTATGGTAGTTGAGTTCAGTACAACTTTACTCATTTTAAACGTGCCATGCAAATTAAGTCACTACACTTTGACACTAATTGTTATACCCTAACAAAAAACACTAAAACCCCAAAATAGTGTGCCATGAATTTCAAGTCGGATTTTGTAAAATATTGTTTGAATAAATCTACCCACTTGGGTCAGAATGTGTTTGGCCTCTGAGCTAAACAGTTCTATAAATAGAACGCTGCAATTTTCATTTTTTTCTTTTATTTTTTTTATTTGAGTTTTTGTGCGGCTGCTCGCTTTATAATGCACGGCAGCAAGTGTACAGCCAGAAAGTTCTAGCTTTGAAACCCATAGCAAGTGATAAATAAAACATCTAAGACTGCCAGCACCCAAGAGTTCCAAGGAGTTAAGTTAAATGAAACTGGAAACATGAGGTTCTGAAAACAGCTGTAAATAACTGTATCTTCCATTGCTTTTCTTTCTATCTTTTTCGTTCTAAAATTATCTCTGTCTTCAACAGTAGTCACATTCACATATCCTTTACTTATTTAGGAAATATATTTTTTTTCTTTCTACTTATATCTGATATTTGGAATATTATTTATTATTCCAATAACTTGGTGTCAACTCTGTCTTCAACAGTAGTCACATTCACATATCCTTTACTTATTTAGGAAATATATTTTTTTTCTTTCTACTTATATCTGACATTTGGAATATTATTTATTATTCCAATAACTGGGTGTCAACTCTGTCCTCAACAGTAGTCACATTCACATATCCTTTACTTATTTAGGAAATATATTTTTTTCTTTCTACTTATATCTGATATTTGGAATATTATTTATTAGTCCAATAACTGGGTGTCAACTCTAACCAAAAAAGGGGAAAGATACCTATATCTTTTTTTTTTTTTAAGAAAAATATTTTTTTTTATTTATTTTATATTATATTTTTTTTTTTATAATTAAAAAAAAAAAAAGAAATAATTTCTCAAAAAAAATATAGAGCTGTAAACTTGAATTACCATTACCATTACCATTTTTCACATAACTGAAAACAATTCCTGATTACCATTTTTTTTATAATCGTAATTGTAAGGTGGAATTACGAATATTCAGTGATTATTCCAAAATTTAATTACTTTTACAATTACTTGGATAATTGTAACGGTAAAGGGTGATTATTGAGTAATTGTGCTTGAAAAGTCAAATTATTTATGAATTTTTAGGTTCCAAATGAAATTACTTAAGCCCAATTATAACATTCATTATTTATATTACATATTTTTGTTTGAAAAAAATAACAATCTTATATTATATCATCCATGAAGTTCATGTTGGCCTTCATCACCACTAGTTTTTCAAACGAAAAATCGGAAAGGGCATGGCGTCTTGAGTCGTTAATTATATTGGCAAATGAAAACATTCTTTCAACAGGGGCTGACGACGTTAGTGGCGTGTTATACCTGATCGCTATCTCTTTAAGCATTGAATATTTTTCAAGCATCTCGAAATTTGTAGACGGATCAAGCAAATATCTTCCCAACTGTTCTTTAATATCGTGTTTTATTACACACAGCGAAGCGTCAACACTATTATCTGTTGGTTGGGCTCCATCTAAAACAATATTAATTAAAAATATAAATTATGTTTATAGAAGTATCTGACTTTTTTGATTTCTGATTTGGCCAAGCCATCGGTTTTAAAATAAAACAAAGAAATAAGAAGTCATTGAATTGCAAAAAGATTTTTGTTTCCCTACCGGTTTCGTCGAAATCATAGAATTCATGCTTGGGGACTATATGTTTACTTGTGTCCATTGTATTTTTATATGTACAGACATATTTCACAGCTTCTGCTACAACAATTTCCAGAATTTCATCATATTGCCGACCATGCAAAGCAATTTTTGCGAGACAATTAAACCATTGCATTTTTACGCTTGGTAATAAAACAGATGCAATTATAGCGCAGTTTGCTTCTGTCGAAAGTTGGAAAAAAATGGAAAAGCGCTCCATCACTTTTTCCAGAATCCCAATCGCAACACTCCTTAAGCTTAAGACATCAGAAGAATCAGAGATTCTCTTCAACTTAACTGCCAGGGTAGTTAATGCTGGAATAAGACATCCAAAATATAAATTGTTCTCTTTCTGAAGAAAGTCTAACGTTGTTGCTATTGGTGTCATTAAAGATCGGTATTCTTCCAAATATTGAATATCTCGTTGGGAAAATTTTGTATTATGCATGCCCAATTTGTCACATAGCTCTGCCAGATTTGTTTTATGTAATAAAATACGACAGACTGAATCATATGTTGAATTCCATCTTGTGACAACAGGGGTTATTAAAGCTGCTCCTAAAACTTGATTTATGATCTCAGATGACTTAGGCCAGTTGCACTTACGCCACAATGCACTACATTTACTAAAAATCTAGAAAATACGAAATAATATATTGCGAATATATATATGAGTAAAGTAGTTTAATATATATACTGACCAGTAAATGCTTTTTCATTAATAGCTTATCTTTACCAAGGATTTTAATGAAATCAGCGGAAGCTACCAAGTTAAGGGTATGACTTGCACATCTTAGGTGTTTTGGTAAAGCGTTACACTGTAGTTCCACAGGCTCAGGAACTCGATCGGAATCGTCATCGCTTTGATCATTTGTTTCATCATCTTTGTTCAGGTTATCTATCCCAAATTCCTTGAATGCTTTGACAAAATTCGAGCCATTATCTGTTATAGTGGCAATAATCTTTATAGGATTCAAGTTAAATTCATTGTTTATTTTGCAGATCATTTGCACAACGCGGTCATAGGTATGATTTCCTGAAAACCTTTTACAAGAAAGTGCAGCCGACTTTCTTTGATATTTTTTATTTATCCAGTGACACGTGTAGCCAAAAAAGCTGCGGTGTTTATCAGACCAAATGTCCGCAGTCGTGCACACATATTTGATATGGGCTAATGTGTTTTTAATTAGTTCACAGTTATTAGTATATCTCTCGTCCAGCATTTTTACGAGTTTTGGCCGACTCATAACACGCAGATTAGTTCCTTTAAACATATTTTTAAAGTACGTTTTTTCAACAGTGCAAATAGGTACTGCAGATTGAATAATATAGCACATAACTCTGTAATTAAATGTGTCATTTGGTTCTTCTACATTCGAGGTTTGTGAAGCATTAATGAACTCAACGTAGATATCAGGGTGCTTGATGCGCAAATGCTTGATAAAATTAGACGTTATGGTAAGAAAACCTTTAATAATTGATCCACAGGAGTTGCAAGTCGCGCTTATTGATCCAAGCTTTTTAGAGCTCTGATCCTATATCCATTTAAAAAAGTTATATTTAACATATTAAATTACTTTAGAGTTAACTTACGTTATTAATAATGTTGAAAAAATTAAATATTTTTGGAATTTTTGCTATATTATTTGCCTTTTCTGCATTCGGCTTAGTCCTTTTCGAGCAGCTTGGCTGTTGAACGTAGTCCGGGTCTTGGACCGAATCATCCGAATCAAAATCAATGTCCATTTTAGTTTTATTTTTATAATTTTATTTAATTTTTAATTTCCCTGTTGACTGTTTAATCTGTGCTCCTTTTATATTTGAAGTAACATTAGACTACTACTTCAATGATTAAAAATAAAATACTGATTTGTATAAGCGATATCAAATTAGAAGAAAAAGTTTGTCCACTTCTTTGTTTTAAAAACTTATTGCTCGCTTAAAAAAAATAAGGAAGGACCATAATTGAATTAAATGATTGCTATTATTTGTTTTGGTTTTGTTACCTTCATCATCAAACCATTAAATTTTGTGTTTTCCAAACTTGATTTGTAAAAAAATCATAATTTTCACCTACAAATACAAAATAATTCAACATTTCAAGCACAATTACTCAATAATCACCCTTTACCGTTACAATTATCCAAGTAATAGTAAAAGTAATTAAATTTTGGAATATTCACTGAATAATCATAATTCCACCTTACAATTACGATTATAAAAAAATCGTAATCATTAATTGTTTTTGCATACCTAAAAATGAAAAGCAATTAAATACGGGAAGTGATGAATACATTACAGCTCTGATGTTTAGTCATTTAGTTGAGCTTGTTAGTTCTAGTTGCGTTGCTGACATAAGCGTAAGTTTTCTATGCTATTCAATTGACTTTATCCACTTGCACTTGTGACTTTATCCATTTTGTTTGTCTTATCAAAGAATAAGATTACTCCAGTAAGATCTTGATTCTAGCCTTGTGCAAATAAAGTTCCTTCTACACTTTTAGGTAAACGAACTTTTATTATAACGTAGGTGGTCTGGATCGGGTTCTGTTTCTGGTTGTTAATATAGATAGATAATGGTCCGTTTCGAGGACAACATAGACTGGACAGCCTTCCAGTTTCGGTTTCCTGAGACAAATATAATAAGCTTTTTTACAAATTGCAATTTTGGAGAGGAAAAATGAAGCCATACCCTTACCGGCAATCCAAACTAAATGTCTTTCATAGTAACACAAATAACTCAATTTATTTGTCTGCTCATATTCTGTAGATTTAGTGTAACTACCTTAAAATTTACACATACTGCGTCACCACAACTTAAACTCTCTTTCTCCGTCGATTCTTAGGAACGTTTCAAATACCTCCCCTATCCTATGATTTACCTTTTCCAAAAACAACCCACCACCTCGGGCTAATATGAAAATATAAATAAAATGCAGTTAATAAATAAACAAATAAATTTAAAATACATAAACGGTTGCTTCCTCTTCTCTCGTACATCAGCCTGGCCAACTGCAGCAGCAGACAAAATAATTTTGACCCCAGAATTTATAAAATTTCACTAGGGTGGGTCCCAAAGTTGTTTATACTTATACACTGGGTCGTTTCATCGCCTCAGGCTGTGTTTATTTTGTGCAAAATATGTTGGGTACACATATTTACACAAAATACATATGTAAACTCGCTCACTCCTGTCTCTTTCGTCCTTCCTGCCATCTTCCTCGTTTGTTTTTTTGGCGTTTTGGCCTCGACTTTAAATTGCTTTGGTACTTAAGTGGTTTGCGTAGAGATCCCCAGATCCACGTGTCGTCGTTTTGCCGTTAAACGAAAATTGCAAAATGTTTGTTTAATTAGAACTTGTGCGTGTGGCTGTGTGTGTGTGAATGTGAGTGATTATTTTAAGCTATTTGCAAAATATGACCAGGCTTTTGTACACGCACACGTGTATTTGTCAAGTGGACCCCATTAAATACGGTCAACTAAACTGAACAGCGCCCTCTTATGCGGTTTTCTCTCAGTTACGTGAGCTTGCACCGAGTATTTGTATAATTCAATTCGGATTTTAATTTAGTCCGTTGTGTTTATGGGGGGAATCCCCTCTTCCCAGTCTGACATTCCCCTGGCTTGGCTTTAAGTGTGGCTGTGGTTTTTTAAGAGCTGAGAATGGATTGTATGAGTACGAGTATATGCCAGGCATTAGGTGAGGCTTAATGGCACTCATCTGGAGTGCCCTTTGGGCTGGAATGTGTTGGTGCACAAGCGAACAAATCAGGAAAAAATGTGCATTCGTTAATTAAGCGTTTTGTACAACTAATAACTGATCTCTAAGCTTTGTCAATCCACAGAAAAGCTATTTATACTAAGAAAGAATATACTCGAATAATAAATCTGAAATTTGATGATTTGATGATGAACTGAAATTTGTAGTAGATTGACATGAATCAATATTGGTGGTGAAATATCTAATTGAGATAAAAATGTTAGATTTTCGATTATAAAACTATATTTACGAGGGCGTTTTTTATAAATATACTGGCAAACTGTGAATACTTTTATTTTGAACTATGACCAATTGTATTTAGCACTTGATAGTATTTTTCTGTTTTTGAAGCGCTCTGGCCAGCATTGGATAACAGCATTAGTTATTTAGATAAAGTTTCGTTGTGTTCAGCGCAGATCTAGCTGGTAATTAGCCCACAATTACTTCTCAATCCTTGCTTGTGGACGAAGAATTGACACGGCTACCATTACTGCTTTGTTTAAATCGACAAGTCGGTCAAACATTTTATACGTTGAGGGCACATCCTGGAGAACTTTAAATCTGGTTGGTCCAACTGAACTTGCGTACTCTAAAGTTGTTTAAGGTGCCGCAACTAGACGTTTGGAAGCAATCACTGTTTGGAATCAATCTAAACGTTGTCTTGAACAAGAACACTGAATAACTGAGCAATTTAAGTGAGTTGACTCACTTAGGAAATAGGAACAAGTGAACTTGTTCAGCGAAATGAACAAGCTATACGCACCACTAATCTAGATACTTTATTTCAAACTTTGTAGCTATTGGAGTCATAACATTTTTAGAAATATACTGATTAAAGTGACGTGCATTTTGAAAATATTTATTTAGATCCGTTTCTAAACTGGCTATCCGCCACGAGAAGGAGATCATCTAATAAATCGGGAGGTTGGCTAAATATATATTATACAGAATAGGGGCAAGCTGTAATCTGTGGGGGACTGTGGGAGATAATTTTTATACTCTGTACCCATTAAAAATGGGTAAAAGGGGATCATGAAGTTGTGCAAATGTATGTAACAGGGAGAAGGAAACATCTACGACCCTATAAAGTATATATATTCTTGATCAGCATCAATAGCCGAGTCGATTTAGCCATGTCCGTCTGTCCGTCTGTCCGTCCGTCCGTCTGTCCGTCTGTCTGTATGAACGCGTAGATCTCAGAGATGGTAAGAGATAGAGGTTTGACATGTATGGGACAAATGCTTCTTTTATTTTGCACGCAGATCAAGTTTGTTTCAAATTTTGGCCACGCCCCCTCCCGCCCCGCAATTTGGAAAAAATGGTATATCTCCCACAGTTTTGAAGATAGACGATTCGTACCTTCTAGAGATAGTTAGTAATTAGCAAAATAAATCGATTTGCCGAAGAAATGATAAAGATCGGATGAACGGTTCTCAAGTTATAAGCAAAAAAGTGAACCAAGCCCCCCGCCACCGCCCTCCCACCCTAAAAAAATGTTGCATACTTTTTCGGATAGTCACCCTATGGAACGCAGGAGCACTGTTTAACATGTTTTTTCATGACTAACGGGTATATCGAAGTCGGTTAGAGCCGACTTTAACTTACGCCTCGTTGTCAATTGTAAGTTTTTTTATTGGGGTTTTTACCTAAAGGGTTTTTTTTTTTTTTTTTTGTTGAGAGGATTAGAAACTTACGAGATATTGTTTAGTATGACACGTTTACAGCAAACTATTGCGGAAAAGCTAGTATTTAGATTCTGAAAAAAGTACCTTTTGAAAAATGTGTATATCTTCAGTATCGATTCATTCATTATGAAAGGGAAATGCTTTCTTGGAAGACAATTGAATGCTCCATCAATCATTCATACACCACTTCCTAATCCGGTGCTTGACTTCGGCCTTATAAAGGCTTTTATCGACAACATTGCATTAAATTTATCATTTTTTTAAAAAACAAGAAAGAGTGTTGCGGTCGAGTGCCCCGTCAGCAAAATACCCTGTTCCAAGTAATGTGGTTCCTAGAGCTTTGAACTCCTTTTATTTTAAAATTTATTTGAATAATTGGGGAGGCGCACTTGCATATCTTCGGTGTTTTTGCTCGGATCTTGTAGTGGTATACAGAATAGAATATATATTCAATCATTAGGTTCAAACTTAAAAATTTTAGCTCTGACAGTTTTACGCGGTTAAAGGGAGAAGGAGGAGGAATTTGCCAAATCTGAAGCAAACTTGATTTGGGTACGATATACACCTTCAAACATGCAAAAATTGGTGGCTCCACCTCTTATAGTCTGTGAGATCCACGCGTTTATACAGAGAGAAAGACAGTTTTTCGCTGATAAAAGATGGAGGAGGAGAAATTTTCCAAATCTGAAACAAACTCGATGTGGGTACAGTATACACCTACATACATGCCAAAAATTGTGGCTCTATCTGTTACAGTCTCTGAGATCGACGCGTTCATACAGACAGACAGACGGACAGACGGACATGGCTAAATCGACTCGGCTGTTGATGCTGATTAAGAATATATATACTTTATGGGGTCGGAGGTGCTTCCTTCTGGCTGTTACATACATTTGCACAACTTCATGATCCCCTTTTTCCCATTTTTAATGAGAACAGGGTATAAAAAGCTAGATTTTAAGTGCGATTTTCACCACGAAAAAAAATTGTGTAAAATTTATTTTATTACTGGTCACCAAAGATTTGGCTATTTAATATACAACGCCAGATAATTCATTCAAATCCGTTGATGAATATAGAAGTTATTGGCATTTAATAAGTACAAATTACATACAAATTGACTTAATTTGATTGTTTTTGTGTTCGTCGTAGGAGGCATAGTTAACATTAAAACTATTCTGTTAAAGGACTACTATGACCTGCCAAATTAATTTTGATCTTTTTCTTGAATAGTTTCACATTGATTCAAAATATCTAATAATGTGTAGACTTTGGAATTATTTGAAGGTGAACGCCAAGATGTGGGTATATCGATGTTTTAGAGTTAAGGTATTTTTAGACAGAGTCGATGGCCACACTGAAAATATATGAATGACAAGATTGAGAGTAGAAGGCAGTAGGAGTAGACAAAAAGATGGACGAAGACGAACGCTGTGAATACACAATGGACGAAGAGACAATGCAAATAGTGAGGCGTGAGAAGAAAGCCCAGAAATCTGAAAAAACTTCGATTTAAAATAATATGTTTAAAATTACCGTTCTGCGATTTTTGAACATTTCCATTTCATATTTCGTTTTGAGGTAATTTAAAGCTTTCAATAAATAATAAACAATTTTCAAGACAAAAATGTTTTGCCTGGACCGAAAAGTACGGGTGCCATAATAAATACATGTTAACGTTTTGATGTCTTCAAATTGTAGAGATTTAAATTTAGATTAAAACAGAAAATTAAAATGAAATGGTGTGAAATGCTTGAAAGCTTCACGCATTGTCGGTTCGAGACATTAGAAAGAATTTTAAAATTTTGGCAATTGGTTTGAAATAGGAAAAACATATCCATACCTCTTAAAAGACCCCTTCTTGCCTGTGTAGATGCATTTAAAAAGGAAAAACTGTGTGTTTGGAAGATAATTTAATTTTGTGTCATTCTGTAGAACGGAACATTTTATGATAGACAAATTAAACATTAACTCCATTTAGTAAGTTTTATATATATATTTATAAAAGCCATAAATCAAATATCGAAATTATGCATTACCCCAACAAACATACATGAAAAAGAACATTTTTGGATCCCGCTGGCCACCTGCTCTCTGTGTGCCTTGCATACAAAGCTGGGAGTAGCTTATCTGCTAAAAACAGATCGGCGACCAACAGGCTTTAGCATTTTCCTGCTAACTTTGACCCACTTTAGGAGTCGCTTGGCATTTGTGTTACCAAGGTCCTGCAGATAAAGCCTAGTAACTGTCTAATTAATCCGAATTGCTTAGAGAGAAAATAAGGTGAAAGTCTTAAAGAAAATAAAATAAATTGTATTATAGGGAGGCAGCCATTACCTCAAGCGACATTTTTGTTCAAAACGAAGAAAATTTTGCAGTAAAAAGGTTTTAAAATTTTAAATAAATTTCAGAACACTCTCAAAATAATTTAGAAAATTCATGCTCGAATCAATAATGTTCCATGTCAGAGTATTGCTAAAAATGATCAAATTCTTGATCTAAGAATGAACCTTTGATTCCGAATTTCTTAATTTTTGAACTTTAAACTCTATGATCTCTATGTTAAGGTCAGTGTTGCCAAATCAGCTTTGCTCTCGTCATTTCTAGCTGTTTTTAAAACTGTATTTCGGAATTTACGGGAAGCGGGAATTCTGCCGGAATCTTTTCAGCTCTATTATTTAATAAAAACCTTAGGCTAATAGGCACAACAGAGGCCTACGAAGGATGATATATTAAATAAATTTTAACTATATAATTACATAAATAATTGCTAAGAAAATGCATTCTTTTCAGTTTTTTCGTCAAAGAAACAGCTTTCTTTTCCTCTCCGCACCGACAAGAAAAGATTTATTTTCTCGACAAAAGTTGGCAAAAAGTTGTTCAAAATTCAAGAACAGAGAATTTTTTAAGAGCGTTCGCACTGCAATTATTTCTTCTTCTATTTTCCTTTTGCTAGCCCAGCATCTTCTATTCTTAAAATCGCAGTAAGATGGGCAAAAAAAACCCAATCTAATATCTTCGCCTTCCTTTTATAACAGACAAGGTTGTTTCATGATTACCATTTTTTCGATAACGTTTATATAGTTCTTTGTCCGACTAGTTTCAAATCCGTTTTTATTACCTTTTCAATCAGTTACCAAATCTAACCGCACGACACTTCATGTTCATTAAATAAATTAACCTTTTCTCCAACTCTTTTTCTAACCGCTTCAAGCCATTTCAATTAGTTAATCTGCTTCCAAAGTCCAGCCACCTTTTTGACTGGCGCTAAAGAACTGACTTTCCGATGGGGGAAAACTCCATCATCCAAATGGCTGAGTCCATCCAGAAAGGCAAAACTGCAATGCGCCGTATAACGTGGCATTTCCGCGAACGGCGACAAAACTTTGCCCAGCGATTGAGAGAGAACACAAAATGTGGGCAAACGTGCAAAAAAAAAGAAAATAAAGAATACAAAAAGTTTTGATATACCCCCAAAGCCAAGGGCATGGGCCTGGAAAAACAATATGCTGCTGCCCACATTTTGAGTTTATTTTTTGTTTATTTTTGCCGTTTCGCTAGGAAAAAGTTTTGCGACTTTTTCTGGTTTTATGGGTTAGCTGGCTGTTTGTTTGTTTACTTCTGTGATTTGTCTGTGGGGAATGGGGGAGAACTCATTTGTTTAATTATGTATAACGCGAGCTATTATGAAAATAATTACCAATTAATCAGGTAAACATATATTTCTTTCTTTTCATTGCAGGTGAGTCCAAGTGATTTAAATAGAGATAACGGAAATGTGGGTAGGTAACTACTTTCCTCAAGCATGATTTGATTTTTATATATTTTAGTTTTGTACAAAAACCCAAAAGAAAATCAACGAAAATCCCATTCTATGTTAAAGTGAAGTGCCGTCTCTCCCTCTTTTAAAAGATCTGGTCCACAATGGTCCTTAGTTTTCGACGTGTTTTGGTGTGCCAGGGGAGTTTTGATTCCGATTGAAACCGTCCAAAACTGAGGCCAATTGTGCGACATAAACAACCTTCGGTGCGGAATAGGTGTACGCGTTTGTATTTTATTTATATTTTTCCACTTATTCAATTAATTCAGACAAGTAAACAAATAAAACATGGAAAACACTGCAAACAACACATTTTTTATTTTCTACCAGAGATTTGTATGATTTATGAACAATATTTCAAGCTTGGACCATTTACTTTCTGTGTGTTTACCAAACATTTAAATTAACGTGTCAACGAAAGAACAAAAACACAAATAGTGTTTGGGTTTTGTGTAAAGTGATAAATTTGATAGTGTAACATGGTGAAAGTGTCTAAAAAGAAATATTTATGCGGAAAACAAAAATGGGTAATAAAAAAGGGAACTACCATTAACCATATGATTTATGCACTTTTTACAAGCTATTTACTTTAATTTATATGCATTTTCGTTTTGTTCTGTCGATGTTTGATATGCTTGCATACATACAAATAATATTTACAAATAATTGCACACAATAAAAACCGATATGTGTGTTTAGTTCCTAGTGTGGCCTGTGCTTTTATTTGTTTACTTACTTTACGATCTATCTAGACTATAACTAACCAATTTTTCTCTTGGCATGCGCAACTTACAAACTATTGAATACTCATCGCCATCATTGTTATAATAATAATAATCGTAACTTTTTTGCTGCGCTCGAAAAGTGCATAAAACGAGTTTTTGCCCATTGAAACTGTAATTGCGTGGAAAGCGCATTGCAAATTTATGAGCCAAGAGTCATGAAAACGAGGTTCTTCTCCCATTTTTTCCTTTTTGTTATTTATTGAATGAATCATGCGATAGTTAAGGATTCAAATGAGTTTTTAATAGAGACTTATTGAGACAGAGTTTTCTTCAGAAAATATTTTGATTTAAGTTCAATCTTACTAAAATTCAATTTTTGTTTACGGTTTTGAAGATGGATGAGAATTTCTTAACAAGAGAAATATGAACCACAAAGTAGTCAGATAGATTTAATTTAATTTTAAGTTACAAAAAAAAATAATTAAATTTTCTGAAAGGTGTGAAAGCAAAAGTATAAATTACCTAAAACTTTGACCTAATAATAATGGAAATGTCGCTAATAAGACTCAACAAATTGACGATTTTTTTTGGACTGTGGCATTGACTTCTGTGGCGATAATCGATAAGTTTGTCGACACAGCTGCTTCTGCTACGTGAAGTGTTGCTGAACGAATTGGGAATGATACAGAATCGATAACAAAAAGTTGCGAACTGAATTCGTACGAATTTGTTGAACTCGCAAATCGCAAAAGTAAGTGAAAGCCGGAGCACAGTTGTATGTTTTTAGCAAAGTGGTTGCTCTTTTGGCTTGGCCTACAAAACATTTCTTTGTAGCAAATCAAAAAATTACATCTTCTAACTCAAAATTACAAAAGTGGTGTAAAAAATCCAGGTTTCACCACTTTTGTACAGTTTTTCAACTTTATTTTGAAACCCGTTACAAATTTGGACAAGTAATACAGTAGGAAATTGTGGCTTAGTACGAACAAAATTCATTTAATTATTCTTTCATATAGTTAAAAGCCCAAAAGCATAAAAATTGTCATAAAAACTCGAAAAAACGAATATTATTGCTAAAGATTAAGTAAAACTTTAATTTCTTAAGATACAATTTTAAGGATTATATTTTTTCACATTTTTTATTGATTTAATGAAAAACAACCGTTCCAACCGTTAGTGTCTTTAAACTCTAAGCAATATACATATTGGCCCTTTTCATCATGCTTAGTCTAAATTCGCATTACAGTTTTAAGATAAATTTAAAAACTTGCTACAAAATGTTTGGTAAACCATTTGCAACAGCTTCATAATAAGTAAATTAATTATTCCAAATAATTGACGAAATAAGCGGGTTCCCAAGTCCCAATGGCTTAACCATTAACGCTTCACGAAGTTAATAAAAAAAAAACTGTAAACACGAATCCGAAGTCAAAAAATCTACCTATTATAGTTTCGCCAGGTGAGATGGTTCAATTACTTCACGGGGGTATTAAAGTCTCCTAGTACTACTTTTTTCACGGGTTATATTACTACGGACCATTTCCGACCTTTTCTTAAAATTTTATATGACTTTCGAAATAAAAAAAAATTTATAGTTACGTGTTTTAACTTTTTTTTTGTTGAAAATTTATCTTTTTGTAAGGTTTTTTCCAACCACCACCTGGACCCCACCTGCCAGGTGAGGGGTTTCCGCAATAAATTTTTATCTGAAGGCCCATGAAATTTACTATAGTATAATGTATTTACGTAAGCAATTAGTTTCACTATATCCTACAGAAAATTTTGAAAGGAAGGCAACTTTGCTGTTCGACTAGTCGAACAGCGGCGTAAAATGCCGAATGAATGCAGCAAAAAGCTGCTGTTGTTTCAACATAAGGTATCAGTGTGGGAATACATTAAGGCCCTCTTCTGGTCTAGAACATTTTTTTTCAAATTTTTTTTTAATCTTATATTTTTTAGCTTAGATATTCAAAAATATTTATCCCAAAAGGATTTTTTAAAATTCGAAATTCTTTCGGAGTTTTAGCCATTTTTGTCGATCAATCTCTTCACAAATGCTAGTCATTTTCACATTACTTCAAACTTTGAACGCGTTTTTCTCGAAACCACGTTTTTCAAAGTAGTGCCCACGATTTCTCAAGTTCTACCGAACCGATTTTGATGATGCAGGGCTTTATGGACGCAGAATAAACGTGGCTATCGATCCTATACCTCAATATTTAAGAAAAAAAATGTTTACTATTTTTTTTGTACACTGGACTGCAAAAATATGGTCAAAAATCGATTTTTCGTTTTTTTTTTTTTAAATTCAATTTTATTTCTGGTACGGACGATAAAGGCATTCAAACTTTTTCATTTTCCGTTATGTTTTCTGATAATTGTAACTCCCGGAAACGTGGGCACCATCGACACATCTTTTTTTGGAAGAGCCTACTTTGGATCCCGAGAACTTTTGAACACCCCCCCATTTACAAATTTTTAATTTTGTATATTTAATAATGAATTGTACAACCAAATACAAAAAAAAGAGAGTGTGTCATGGGACACCCGGTATGAGCGAAGCTCTTTACGTTGATACAACCGACTAAAGTAATGACAAAAAGACAGTTTTTGGATTCTGTATAAATAAATGTAGTATAATTTAAAAAAATTAGGTCACTGTCAAGTCATTGCCGATTTATTGTTAGGTAACTGTCAATTCACTGTTCAATCACTGTTTTTTCACCGTCAAGTCACCGTTGAGTAACTGTTAAGTCAATGTTAAGTCACTGTTAAGTCACTGTTAAGTCACTGTTAAGTCACTGTTAAGTCACTGTTAAGTAACTGTCAAACAAACAACAATATAGTTTATAGCACAGAATTCACAACTTGACCTCAATGCAGCCACTCTTTCTACCCCCAACTTCCCACATACCCACCAGATCCCCAGCTGATCCACCCCAGATTCCCGCCAGATCTCCACTAGATTCCCGCCAGATCCCCACCAGATCCCCAATAGACCTCCACCAGATCTCCACCAGTTCCCCACCAGATCACCACCAGATCACCACCAGATCACCACAGATCCCACCAGATCTCACCACCAGATCCCCACCACTCCCCACCAGATCCCCACCAGATCCCCACCAGATCCCCACCAGATGCCCACCAGGTCCCTACCAAATAACCACCAGATCTCCACCACATCACCTCCTGATCCCCACCAGATCAGCACCAAATCCCCGCCAGATCCACACCAAATCTTCACCTGATTCCCACAAGATACTCACCCCTTCCCCACCACTTCCACTCACACTATCCCACTCCACACACAACCCTCCTGCTACTACTGTAATGATAAAAGCTGCTGATTTTGCAAATACAAAATTCAAAGACAAAAGTCAAAAGACATACCCCAAAAGAATCTGTCGCAAAGACAAAATTTTTCAAGATTTACTCCCCCAGTCTGACGTCCGTAAAAGAGCTTCGTTTTAAAAACAGAATTATAAAATCTCTTCCCGATTTCTTTCCACGAATTTTTAAAAAACATGTAAAATTTAGCCCTCTAGACCAGAAGAGGGCCTTAAAGATGTCGACATTAACCCAATAGCTTATCGAAATTGTTGTCTGAAACTGCATTTTGAAACTTTATTGCTCCTGGAAGTTCACTACCTCCAAACGTACAAAAATTTTTTCTTTTCGTTTTTAAATCGTTGCCAAACAACTATTGGTTAAGAGCAACCATCAATATATTTATTTTTACTAGCTGAACCAGCCGCGACCTTCGTTCGCTTTTTAAAAATTTTTAATAATTGTTGTTAATTCTTTAGTTTTGAGTCCTTAGAACGTTAATATTCGAGAATTATAAATTAATGGCTGTGAAGGCCCATTTCTAATGGACTTTAGATTAGTTTTAATCGGTAAAACCGTAACAACGTAATTAACCGCTAAAAACACTTAAATGTCGAACGTAACGTACGAAAAAGCTTTTTTCTATAACCGTAACAAACTATTACCATAACCGGTTATCAGAACCGAAACAAATACACGGGTTAATTTTGGTTTTCTCTACTAGTAAAAATTTCGATAAACATAAATCAGTGCCGGGATAATGTAGAGGACAGAGAAGTGTGCTTGTGTTAGTAAGCAAGAGAGCTCTCTCCAGACTACAACTTTCATGCATTCAGTGTTCACCGATTCACACAACCATAAGTTTGGCTCGGTTTACTTAAAAATATACTTCCCTTTTGCTGTGGTTGGTCTAGACCTTAAGCCAAATGAGGCGAAAAATATGCCCTTCTCTTTCTGACACTGAGATATGCATGGCCGGCTCTGAAGTAAATTTTATGTATGCACAATTTACATGCATACATTGGCCGACTATTGCTGACGGCCACAAAGAAAAGAGAGCCAACGAGATAAGTGAGTGCAGCTAACCAATATCTTTGCCCTCCTCATCTTTCCTCTTTCTTTCAGAATGGACCAAACTATAGTCTCACGAGTTAGAATTTAGAAACCCAAGTCTGTTCGAGAATATTGCTTACCTATGTGACATATTTCTTGATCCGAGATATAAGTGTCTTTATCGGGCGAAAATTAACATTAATGGTTGGACTCCCAAATTGATTGATTGTTGGTCGGAAATTTCCCCAGTTCATTAAAAACAATCTACTCTCTTAAAAATGCCTTAATTTGGAACGGTCGGAAAAAAAACAATATTTCCAGTCTTTTAAATTATCAAAAGTTTTGCTTGGAACCACCCACAAAAAAGGTTAGGGTTTTCGGGGAAATTTATAATGAATCCCCGCTTTTGTTGCATGAATTGTAAAATTTATATTTTATACTAATAACCGTAAGTACAAACCCGAAACAGAATTAGGTTAATAACCGTAACCAGTACCGTAACCGATATTCTACAACCGTAATATAAACGTAACCGGAAAAAACTGATTGGCCAAATCTGTAACCGTAACCGTTATTCGCTTCGGTTTTAATCTCTGGTTTTAATTTAGTTAAATCTTAAGTCCTGCAAAATCAGCAACCATGGCCAGCCTAACACAGACACACACATTAATGAAAGAAATGTTAAGCAGTTTCTCACAATCAAAATGATTACTCGCCCACGGTTTAACGCGCTACTGACGCGCCTAAAAATTAATAGCAAGATTTTGCAATGAAAATTGCATTTGAAGCTTGATTTAGCCAAGTCGGGGCACTCGACTGCTGCACTCTTACTTGTTTAAAGATGATTTTTTTTTTTCATTTTTTCGGTAGGTGCACTTTAATTATGAGATCAGATCACAAGCAAGATATGGATTGTAAGTTAATTGAATTGTCAATAATACTGTGCAACAGTCAAAAAAACAACCTAGCTACACTATGCGGAATCGATAGTGCTACCCGAACTGAGTAAATCCCTATCAGCGTTTGGCTAGATTGGAAGCACTTTTTTTATGGACCCTCAAAGTTTTTTGAAATTGGGTGTGCCAACCAAAAAAGGTTTGATTAGTTTTGGGCAAACAGCTCATTCAGTTTTAGTGATAGCTGCAAACTGTCTTCGGCAAAGTTGTAGCTGACAGTCCGCGAAATAAATTCTTCATAGAAAGGTTTTTAAAAAATGCATGTTTTCCGGGAGTATTTCTTAAAAAATTCTTTTTTTCAAAACATATTTGTTACTTTTTCGAGTATAACTTTTAAAAAATCACTTCTACATCCTCTAATACGAGCCCAAAAGTGTGAATTTCTAAAAAAAATTCACTTTTTTGTTGTCATTGTTTATTAGGTGCTCAAGTTTTCCACCAAAATAGCAGCCAATAGAATTTTTTTTAGCTTTTAGAGCAAAACATTACGCGTTCTACTTGTTGTTATCCATGAATTGAGAAAAAAATTATTTTTGGGCGGTTTTAGAAAAATCTGTAATTTATCAGCAAAAAGGTTGCCAAATTATAAGCAAAAAAATATTTTAACATGCTAATATATTTTTTAACAAGTTGAGATCAAATTAGCGTAAATAGTTTATTTTTTTTTAAATTTATTTTATTTTATTATTAATTATTTTTCAAAAATTTTTCAAATTGATTTCTCCAATCTCAAAACTTCTTCCCAGCATCTTAAATCATTTTAGTCTTGCCCTTAGCTAACCTAGTTTTGTCTTTTACGCTTTGTGTGTTCCTAATAAGCGATAAATCTTTGCCAAAAAGAAATAAGAATCAGGAAAATGGAATAAAGGCAAAACCTGTGTTGTGTGTGTGGTCCACCTGTCCCACAAATACAAATCCAAATACTCGTAATGTATGCCAATGCAACTGCCAATGGCAACGATATATATTAAATATTTAGAGGGGCATACAACCAGGCATACATACATGCCTTTTTGTCTCTGTCAGGGTTATGCCATTGTTGTGTGTGTAATAAAAAGGGGTCACCAAACAAAGGACGAAATTGAGTTAAAGTGAAGGCAACACACACAAAAATGTAAGGGCTAAGAGATTTCTCTTTCCTTTTTTGGCTTTGACCTGTTTGGCAATTTTTCAATCAATTTCGAGGACAAGGCATAATGATAATGGAGTGGAGGTGGAGATGGAGGAGGAGCAGAGGTGGTAAAATATGCCTTAAAGTTGTGAAAAAATAAGATTAACATAATTTAGCCATTTTCATAACCTCAAAAGCACACTTAACCCTTGTGCAACAGAGGGACATGGCCATTTGGCAATTTAATTTCTTGCACGCACAATCGACGAGCTGTTCGCTTCAGTGCCCCACCCCGCCAACTATACTTGGGCAAAAATGTTCCTTTCGCAATATTGCCAGCCATAAATCCTGCTTAAATTGTGCATGCAGAGGATTTTTGTTCCAGAACGGTAACCCCCACCCCCACACCCACCCCCAAAACTCCCTTATGCCACTTAGCCCGCCTGCAAATTCCTCAACTCCTCATCTCTCCCTTCCCCCCGATTGCTCCAGCACTCCCACTCAGGCCACGCACACGTTGGCTTGTCTTTTGGCTCTTGTGCATATGTTAATAACCGTTAGCTTTGGCCTCTTGTGCGTGCTCTCTCTCGCTCTTCCCCTTTTTTCGCTCTTCGTTCATTTTTTATTTGATATTATTACGATAATTTATTTGGGCAATAAATTTTACAAAAGAGAAATGCATTACATTTACTTTTTTTATGCCATAATTTCAATCTCTTTTTTTCCTGTGTAGTTGGAGTTTTAAACAGAAAATGCTGGTAGCATAAAAGGGTTAATCTATTGAGGACCTAGCGGTAATTCATATTTTACAACTATAGAATTTGGTTGGGCAAATTGAAAAAATAAATACTATGCACTTTCCGCACAAACTGCGGAAACTAAATTGGTTTGGCAGGGTCCAGTTAATAGAAAGTGTTGGTGATGATTTGAAATGATTTTAGTGAAGTCAACATAGATTTTGTTAAGTACCGACTTCTTTTCTTTGGGTTCGTCCGGTTCAGGGATGTTTTTCTCCTGGGCTTTTATTTTTGGATTTTGCTTAGAACTATAAAAACCTGGAGCCACCCAGTGGTGGGTGGTCAATTTTCCTCCTGAAACTGGATCCTCTGGGTTGGGTCTGTTTTTGCGAAGTCTCATGCGGTTGGCTCTCGTCGAACAATTTGTAATAAATCCATCCCTACCATGACTTTAATTAAATTTTCTGTTTTTCAAGTTCCTCACTCACTCTTACCTAGTTCAAGACTCCTCACTTCAGTGAACTATTCGCCTAGGACGGTCGAGCTTCAAGTTTTCAAACTGTTCCCGGCCCTATCGAAACTTACAACTTTCGAGCCCCAAGCATTGATCCGCCCTTAAACTTATCGATATGTTTGTGTACTTGGGCTATCCCATCGCTATCAGGGTTGTTTGACTTGTTTGACAATTTGACTTTGCAAATGTTACTTCTCGTTGGAGTTTTTGGTATTTAGAGCTACAGGGAACAAATGTATTTGATTTTTGAATCTTTTTTTTGTTTGACTTACGGAACTATTGAAATTTCTTTGGAAGTCGTCAATCATTCATCAGACAATTGAGAGTTTTGAAAACCCTTTACGAAATGTAAGCAAATGTATGTAACACACAGAAAGATGAACCTCCGACCCTAGAAAGTTTATACCAGGGGTGCCCAGACTGAGCTTACGCCCGCGTGAAGTGAAACACTAATGCAAAAAATATATTTTAAGCAAGAACAACTACTATAAATTTCTGTGTGTGTGGGTGCCGCCTTAAATAGCGAAAAGCGCTCGGGCCTCTGCAAGCGAGGCGAATGCAGACTACGCTTAGCAATTTTGTTGTTGCGTTCGAGTTTGCGAGAGACATCGGAGAAAGAGAAGAGAGACACATATGCTGGTCTGAGTGCGACAACAACAAAACACAGAGCCCGCATGTGAATTGTGTAAGCTTATGGCTTGCGCGAAACCTATACGCGCAAGCTATTCCTTTGCGTTACACAGCAACAAATGCGTGGCTTGCGCAATTGGGCGCCCCTGGTGTATACAATTAAAAGGGAGAATCTCCGACTTTAAAAGCTAATTTCAGATTTCGCAGAGAAAATGCTTCCGGTACTTTCAATTTGAGTGTAGGAATTTTGGGAAATTTTTATTAGAGTTCAAAACACACGACCTGATGTACTGGTGCCTACAGTCGAAGCACTGCTTAAAAGACCACCAATTCATATATGTGGACAGCTTAATCTTAGTTAAAACTTTATACCGAATTAATCAAATAAACGAAGTTGTTATCTTCTAATGCTGGAATGACAATTGCTTCAAATTTAATTGACAGACTGAAATATGTTTAATACAGAAGTTCTGCCTGTAGAGTGCGAGTAAGACAGATACTATTTTATAGCTTGTAGAACTGTCAAAAGCGTTTTTTAAGCTTAGAATTTTTTTAACAATTACAGAAATTAATGGACGTGTGAATATCAAATTGTTATTAAGTAAATGTTTAATCGTAGAACTTTTTAGCGGGCTCTAGGTCATTAAGTTATGATTTTGTCCATAACTTATTTAAAACATGACACGCACAACACCACAAAGGAGGCTGGTGGACTGTATAGCTATTTCATGAATACCAATTCAATCTTCAGCAGTCTACGCCCGAATTCAATGAAAGTTAAAGCTATAAAAGTTCTACGATTTACAATATAAAAAGGTCACTAGAAGCGTTTGATCAACTTTTGTAAAATTGTTTTAAAGAAAGTACCGAAATAAAAATTTACCACCTGGACATCTGCTAGGTCGTGACACGAATTCATTCGTCATTGCCATTCTTTAAAAGGCTTGAAGATTACCGAATCCTGCTAAGGTTAGTGTCACTGAATTTACATTTGCTTAATAAATAAAAAGAAAAAATTTTCGTCATATTTTAGTTGCAATGTCTTAAGTGCAGCCCGATTTACTATTAAAATAAGTGCAACATATTTTTCTTTGAAGACTAATTAATTTAAAAGTCAACACGAATGAGTCCGTGTTGACCGTGGAGGTCGTGGGTTCGATCCCGCCTCTGAACATCTAATAATAAAAGTTTTTTTCTTTCTTTAGAAAAGTAGCTTTTACACATACGGTCACCTTCACCAGCTATTAGCGCCAGCTGTGAAGTAATCTAGCCATGAAAAAGCAAATTCTCAAACTTTGCCGTTCGGATTCGGCGTTAAACTGTAGGTCCCTTTCACTTGTGCGAAAAATTTAAAGCACACGTGCCAAGAGATTGTGAGAAGGCTTGGCTTGGCCCCTGTTGGAGGAGCGAGCTGTATAGCCAATTTTACATTTTTACAACACGAATGCATTCTTGAAACCAAACAAAAGTTCATAAAATGCGTACAAAATGTTTTTGGTTTAAGCCAATCAAATTATACAGTCCTCTAAAAAAAAAAAAAATAGAAATAAATTAACCAAAGGCCAAGATGGGTATTACAGTAGGTCAGAAATCTACCCTCACTTTATAACCAAATTAAAAGGAATTTAAAGAACAGATTGCACATTTTAGGGAGCTCGCATTGAAAGTCGATTTTATCCTCTATCGAAGATATTTTGTACTTGAACTTAGAGCGCGCTATTCTTACATTTTTCAATTAACTGTAGATACGGAAAGTTCCGGATTCAAGTAAAGTTTGTTCCAATTTAATAAAATTAACGGTCTTGTTTTAATTTGAAAGTTTTTCGTACTTAAATTAACTACATACAAGACCAAGAAATACTTTATAAAATCTTTCCAGATCGACCTAGAGATCTACCAGTTTTTTATACCCTTGCAAAGGGTATTATTATTTGCGATCCCATAAACTATATATATTCTTTACATTCTTGATCAGGGGACAAACTGAGTCGATTTAGCTTTGTCCGTCCGTCTGTTTGTTTCTACTCAAGCTTGTCTCTCAGGCTTAAAGCTATCGAGCTCAAACTGTGCACAGAGTCTTCGGAGTCGGAACCCGCCGGATCGGATGACTATATCTTTTAGGAACCATCGGTCGGAAAATGGGTTTTAGTTAGAAAAATGTTTAATTTTAATGCTATCGTTCTTAAACTCTGATATTTCAAAACATTTGCAAGGGCATAATAACTTCGGCACAGACGAAGTTAACTTGGCCTTCTCGTTTTTTATCATATTTGTCAGCACCGGCCGAATCGAATGTCGATAGCATATAGCTGTCATAGAAGAGATAGTTCTGGAAAATTGGACTTGATGGGAAAAACTCCTAATAATCTCTCAACTAAAGCTAGTTCGAAGCGAAATTGAAGTTGATCTAAGAAAATCATTTAAAACCTTTATTAATCGGGCCTGTTCCCGTTTTCGATTCCGATCAAATCAGCCGTAATCGGAATTGGTAAATGTATTCGCTTCTAAAAACCGACTGTGTTCTTCGGCTTTTAACTTCAAAATTTATCATTCCATTTACCCATTTACCATAACTAGACCCTCTTGATGACAAAAAGATTCGCCAGAATTCTTTAATCATTTCTGAGATATCACAACTCTTACCAATTCCGATCCATCGAATTCGGAAACGGGAACAGAACTGAATATACATTTTACAAGCTGCATGGGTAAGTAAACTTTCGCGAAGAAAGTTTATTTTTTATTAATTTTCTTTGACTTGAATTTTTTTTTTGAATTGATTTGATTTGGACTTACTCACAAATTTAACTAATACTATTTAAATTACGATTAATTTTACTTATCTAATTTTTGTTAAGAAAGTTGTAATATTTTTAATTGAACCCATTAAGTTACTGAATGAATTAATGAACTTGTTCTCTAGGCTTTAATCGTTAGGTTCAAAAATGCTTTGCTTTTCTTATTATTTGATCTCACTGTACAACTGATATACTAAAACTGGACTTCTTAAGCAACTTAAGTTTATAATAATGTCTCATAAACTTTCCGTTTAAGGCAAGGCCCTATTAGTAATACAATCACAAAACTTCAACTTCTTCTTCTTGGGCAGCGTCTTCCTCATCTTAAGTGCAACAACAAAAGCGGCAACACACAACTTCCCTTGCTTAATATTCCTGAAAGGACAAGGCATACAAATGAATTTTGTGCTCAGACAACTAACCTGACAGTCAATCCCCATCGTCCATCGTCCAGGTTTACCTACCCACTACCACCATTATTATCATAAACATAAAGGCTGGCCGATTCCACCTGGGCAACCCCTTTTCCTGTTCCCCGGTCTCTGTCAGCCTGTCGTTTGGGCTATTGAAAAGTTAAGTCGCGTAATCGATTGATTTGCCTGGACGAGAAGAGAGCGAAGGCGAACTTTTCTTCTACCTTCCTTTTGCCTTTTGCTGCTTTTGCCTTTGTGCTGAAATTGAGATTTATTGCAGAATTTGAATTATAATGCAATTTATAATATAAAATGGCAGCCAGCCGCCTTCGAGATATTGAGCTTGATAATGATGATGAAGCTGTGCAGGAAGGGTTCAATGGGGGCGTGATCTTTGCTGCTAACATTGTTGATTCAATTTGGCTTTTACTGTAGGATTTCTATTTAGCATATTTTGCACACACAAAAGCCGTTGAAAATCGTTTGGATTTGAGGACGAATTAAAATGATAAGCACTTGGAATTAATTTTGCATTGTTGAGTGGAGCTTCTCGTGTCTGTGATTATTTCGATGAAAGAGCAGGGCATAAATCAGTTCAGTTGAGCAGTTGAAATTCGACACTTTTGCAAAAGACCTGGAAAAAAGGAGAACTCTAATTGAACACTAATTTCCTGTAGTTAATTGCAAATTTTCCAAACATTTTCCCTTAACTACACAGAACAACAATAACAAGTACGGAACGGTAGTTTAGAAGTTTCTGCTTTCTAGTGTGTGTGTGTGAGTGTGTGTGTTATTTGCTCTCGTTTCGAGTTTTTCGAGTATTCAATATGTAATTTTGATTGAAATATGCCTGTTTACGAAACACACACTCTTACGGGAAAACATCAACACAGAAACGGATATATATACTAAAGAAAGAGTGAGAGAGAGAAAGAGAAAGGAGACTAGTGCCTGTGTTTTGAAATGAATAACTTTCTAGTTGCCTAATGGTCTGACGTACACTTACAAAAATCTTGAGGTATTTAACCCTTACTCTTTTATTGGTGACCCCGACGGGACTTCTAAGGGAATAATTCTATTCTTTTGATACAGACTCCATATGATTTGTACTTAACTTAGCTTATTGTACAGCCGAGTCGATATAGCCATGTCGGTCTGTCCAAACAGATCTCAGAGGTGATAAGAGATAGAGGTTTGACATGTGTGGGACATAAAGTTCTTATACTTGCAGGCAGATCAAATTTATTTTCAATTTTTGAAACCCAATAGCAATGGTATGACTGGACAGGCTGTTTCTGAATTGTACTCAATTCACTCATCAGCAGACTTGTTGTGTTTCACACTTCACACATCGTTCAGTGATCCGTCTATCGTTGCCAAGACGAGAAATACACAAGGCATTTCGGTTTGTTTGTTTTTAATAGGGAATTTTGTTTGTTTTAAAACTTATTTCACTATTTATACCCGTTACTCGGGGAGTAAAAAGGGTATACTAAAGTCGTGCAAATGTATGTAACAGGCAGAAGGAATCATTTCCGACCATATAAAGCATCAACAGCCGAGTCGATATAGCCTTCCCCGTCTGTCCGTATGTCTGTATGAACACCCAGATCTCAGAGACTTGAAAAGTCAGAGCAACCAAATTTGACATGTAGACTACTATTGCCCACACGCAGACTAGTGCAACGAATTCAATTGCACGCGTCTGTTTACTACTTACGTGCTTTTGCGCATCAGCAACCCCCACGAACCCCCAACAGCACTTCCGCTTCGTTGGAAATCCAACTCCCCACATCTTTCATGGTCCTTCGAGCCGGATGAGTTGGCCTTTCGTCGATGAATTTGCAGTGCCTCTAGTTGAGGGCTTTGTGGTGCCTCTAGTCGGGGCCTTTGTGGTTGTCTCAGGCTGTCATCAAATGCCAAACAAGGAGCGTTGCGAGTTTTAACAGGTCACTTGTGGTCGGTCCAAAATAGAAGGTTCCAAATTAGAGGTTAAAATTCAAAATATCGAAAACCAGAATAAAATGGAGAGGCAACACTGTTTCTGTTTCATTTTCGGCTTTTAAGCAAAGTCTTTTATAAAGTCCGTAAAATACGTAGATCGACTCAGTTAAGTCCATAAATTAATCAAGGTATTCACTCAAGTTTGTATGCAGCTTGTTTCTGATATCCAACTTCATATACGGGGATGCCACAGAAACTTCTTCCAACCAAATTCCAACCGAATTCCAATTCTCAGGTGCCTCAGAAATTTATATTGGCTAGTTTCAAACCGCCCGTGTTTTGCTAGAAGATTTAGCAAAGCTCTTTTCTCAGTGGCTCCCTCTATCTATGGAAGCGCCGTCTACTTGTGAGCCAGCGGTTTAAGGGCTGCAAGTTATACTTCATTTTTTGGCGCCAACAAATTTTTAAATTTTGCATTTAATTTATGGAGAATATTACTTAAATTTGAATTATAATTTAAAAACGCATCATAAAACATATAAAACAAATCAAAAAATTTTAGTTAAACATCAAATTAAACAATAATTAATATAAGGGAAATTTTTTGGCGAGTGATTCAGTCCTGTTTTAGATATGCAAGCAACTGGTGTTCTAACTAGATTTATTAATAGGAAACAAATCTCTAGAGATTTCTGTGGCACCCCGATAATAACAAATTCAACATTTTTTTCAAAATTTATGAGCTTAGTTCTTAAAGTCTTTGAAAGGCTGGTGCTGAGTACACGTCTCTGCTTAAATGGTAGTACTGATACATTACTGAACTCAAGGAGTACAGTGACTTATTAGAGATTAAATGTATGCTGCCACTCAATTTTCAATTTTGAGTGTCAGTACGGAGTTAACCCCAGCGGCGCAAATTTTGCATTACATAATAGATTACTAATACGTTACTTTGCCATCAGTGTGAAGGAAATTATCCCATACAATCTGCATTACTTTGCCATAGGCATGGCCGCTTTGTAAACGGGCTGCCGACAACCTGCATTACTAGGTATTAAGGATGTAAGCCAGAGCCGAACTTCCCATTACGAATGCGTACATTATTTTTAAAATTGTAATGCAGAATGTTTGCAGTCTGTGCGCTTTCGATTACTACTTCTCTAGCGAAAAGCAGCGAATGTACTGTATTAATTTTTCGACAGGCGTAATGCATATTTTCGACAGAACACGTTGAGCTCTGCGCCGCTGGAAACATTACTCAAAGTAGAGAGACGTTTGAAGTCGTGCTTCTATGTTAAATCTTCTCTAGTGAAGTACTTCAGCATTTACATGATGCAAAATGCACTTGCGAATCCCATTTTCCCAAATGTTTTTCTCCGTGTACATTTTGTGCTGTGTAATGAAGTGTATGCGTATGGCAGACAGGACGTCATTCCGTTGTAGGAAGGGTAAGGGGGACTTAAGCGGGTCCTACTAGGAGCAGCCTATGTTGCGTATTTGCTAAGCCTTTGCCTTGCCACCGTGCCCAGAGCCTTCGTCCTTGCTTCTGCTGGTGTCTGTGTGTGTGTGTGTGTCTTTTGCTTGTAAAGCAATATTTCAATCAAAACAAGAAATAAATTACAGGCTTCACCAGCAGCAGGGCAACATGGCACAAAAAGTGTGAGTAACGAAGAAACTAACGCAAAGTAAAAGCTAGAGAGACAGAATACGACGGGGCCTGTTTTTGCAGTCAAAAACAATGCAGGCAAAAAAGTTGCGGCAACATTTTTGTGCCCCTTCAAGCAACAACTGAAAAATACAAAAATAAAATGCAGAGCCAACTGAAAAGTTCAAGTAGAAGTAAGTACAAAACTATTTTGTAAACACGCACACACATGCAACACACTCAACACACTCGAAACTTGCAAAATGAAGTGCAACGTAGGTAAAGTGAAGTGAAGGCACCGAGAAAACGAGTCCCAGAACCCTTGAGCCTGACAGCAGGCGGCACTCGCAGGCAATTCAAAACGTCAGCCTGTCGGTCGACCGTTTGGCTTGATGACCAAATAGGGGGTACGAGAGGTGAAGACGGCGGGTCAGAGAATAAAATTTGTGCCAAAAGAAAGGGGAAAATTACAAGAAAAATATATAAACTGTATGAAGCCTAAAACGAAGGTAAAATGCTCTTTAAGAATGTTTCTGTACTGGAAAAGTGCCATGGATGATCGCTTAATAAACTTTTAAAGGTCAAATGACAAATTTTAGGGGCTTTTAATAGAATACATTTTCCAGACAAATGTAAAAAAAATTACCAATAAAATAAAAGCTCGGATGTAAGCTTCTTGGCTTTACCGATGAGGCTTACATTTTGAAATTAATTCAGCACAATATACAACACGCCCTCGGGGGCTTAATCCAATTCTGGAAATTAAAAAATCATAAGATCTATGAGGATATTCACCAGCCCTCGCTCGTGAGCGACCCTTTGTAATTGTTGTGGTAAACCAGCTGTTTTCGACAAAATGTGAATTTTTCGGTTACTTGAGATTCAAAGCTTAAATCATGTTATTAAATCTTACCATTTGTTTCAAATTGTCTCCAATCCGACGATTTTTGTCGAACTTTGCCACGACATTCCGACGGGTGGTATAATTTGACAATTTGTCTGCACCCCCATCGGAATTGCGATCAACTCTTTGACGCCTCATCAGTTAGCGGCACCACAAATTTCGATGAATTACTCGACAAATTTTGGTTTGTCTGTTCGACCGAGCTTAGGAGGCCTGTCGAATTTTACAAGCTTTCAGCACCCATTTTTATGAAGATTGCTTCCCGCTAAATCGATTTAGTTTAACCACGATTACTGGCTTTAATATTTTTATTGGTACGGGCATAGACGGTGGCGTAAAATTTGGTGTATTATCTCTGGCTTGGAGGTCGTAACAGAAACCATGGAGGTTGACTTTTTTTTTTTTATTTGTAGAAAAAAGCCTGACACGGGTACAAAATTAACCAAGGGGATCATGAAGTTGTGCAAAATGTATTACATGTGAAGGAAGCACCTCATTACCCGGAGTCGATCTAACCATAATCAATCAGTCTCTATGTATAGACGCGTCAGCCATGCCTATCAAAGTAAAAGTAAGTAAGCTTATATAAGCCGCACAAAAATATATTCAGTCAAAAAGTTAAACCAATGTTCAACGGATATCAAAAGCCATTGAAAACCATTACAAGAGATGTACACATTGGTCCTCAACTACAATACTTAGCTTGTTTATTATCATTTGTTATTGAACCGAGAACAACTTCTCTGACCTACAACTAAATAAATTGGCCCTCTGAATAAGTTGGGTATAAACTCATCAAAAATGAGTTGAAGCAAAAAATTGACCCTTGAGCATATTATACAACGACTACGCTTTTAGTGAATGGACGATGTAGTTAATGATAATCCACTTTTTAACGGAAAATGTAACCGTTTTAAGCGACGAAATATTTTGATTGAAGGATACGTGAACAAACAATATTTGGTGTTAGAAGCAATAGCGGCATTGCAAGTGCCAGTGCATGAAAAATGGACTGTTTTGGTGTGAATTGCACGGATTGAACGAAATTTGACTCTACGATTGGGGAGATAGATGCCAGGGTTGCCCATTCGACGGACCCCATTTTTTAAAATCAAAGGAAAAATAAAAATTTGGCGGTTGGCAATCTTAATCATTTAATTTGTTCAGCTGATTTGTTTACATCAATTTTTGAATATGATATCTCTCAAATGGCCGCCTCTGGCGTTGATGGCATATTGTGCCCTTCTTGCAGCATTTTCCATCGATTTCGCCAACATTTCGGCCGGAATAGCGGCTATTTCTTCACGAATGTTGTCCTTGAGCTCTACTACGGTCCTTGGCTTGTTAACGTAAACCTTTGACTTCAAATATCCCCACAAGAAGAAGTCAGGCGGCGTCAAATCGGGCGAACGCGGTGGCCAGTCCACATCACCACTTTTCGACATCAAACGGCCGGAAACAATTTCTACAGAAAATCGATTGTTATGCGACTTGTGTGCGGTGGAGCGCCAACTTGTTGAAACCAGAACTGCCTCATACGCTTTCGACGAATAATTGGCATCACAAAATTGGACATCATGTCGCGATAACGCTCCTGGTTGATGGTAACAGCATGGCCATTTTCATTTTGGAAGACAAACGGCCCAATGACCGTTTTCGCACTAACGCCGCACCAAACTGTGACTTTTTCGTCCCGAAGGCGCCGTCACCTCTCGAATCTCCTCAAGGAAATGGTTTTCAGTCGGCTGTAATTTTGTTCCAAATCGGCCATTTTGTGACTCTTTATTTACGGTCCCATTCAATAATTTTGGTCAATTGAAATGTGCGACAAATTTACGAATAATTCCGGCTCTCAACAAGCACGAACGGCGCGATATTCTCGGTTCTTCGATTAGGAAGGCCTCACCGTCGACAATTTGACTTGTTCTGTTGAATGTAAATTTCAACTATTTCAGAGCGCTCGCGTGGCGTGTGTTGTTCCATGGTAAAAATCTGCTTAGACTGACGCTGCAGACGCGGTATGTCATTAAGCGATCTGACATCTCTGTCAAAGAGTTATGGCGTTGCCAGATGGGTCCCGTCGAATATGGCAACCTAATCCTTACGTTTGCAATAAATATTATCTAAACAAAGGATGCTATAACAATAAATTTGGATGGATATAAAGGAACTGTACTCCTCGGAGGAACCGTAAATTAGAATAATTAATAAGATGTACGCTTTATATGGTCGAAACAATCAGCCGAAAATGTTGTTGTGCCAGTCATTGCTTTAGATTTTCAAGAACAGAGAACACTATAATTGTTTCAAAAATAATAAAAATCCCTCGAGGGGAGTGCGTAAGCCACCGGAGGGATACACTCAAAGCAGTGGCGTAGCCAGGATATTTTCGGGGGAGGGCGGTTTGAGGGGGTTTTCATGAACTAATAAAATTTTAGTATTGTAGTATTTCTCTCTGGGCCCCCAAGGCGACTTACAAGAAGCGTTCAGTTCAAATCATGCTTTTCTAAAGCGCACCATATTGAGTCAGCCCGGACTTGGACTTTCTTTTGTAGTTTTCAAACTCTTCTGAGCTGAAACTTTGTTTGGTTTGATTTTCACTATTTAGTTTTAGTTTGTCGATCGTAAATGGTTGCAAGCTCTGATCCATTAAATCTGTGCCTATATCTTTTTTCATATTTTATTGAATTCATGTCAAGTAATTTTCATAGTTGTAAGCACAAATCCGGCGGTTGCTCCACATATTGGACAGGTTGTGTAGATTTTGTTTGTAAGGGTTGCCCACATGTTAAAGTATTTAAAACTTGCCGTCAATCAGGTCAGTGAAGATCATAGCTGACATTAAAATTGCGGTATGAATAGGGTACCAAATTTTTAATTTGCATGTCAGACTCTCTTTCTCTTTTTTAAAATATGCTCTGTCGTTTTCTTTAAACTCAATTTTTATAGGTCTGCCAAACCGAATTGGTTGGCAAAACCGAATTGATTATGGACCGTAGGCATTATTGGACGTATTTTTTTTAAAGATGACGAAGTGCGACGATTACAAACTTTTTTTGCCCAAAATGGAAAAGCTGAAGTAGGCTGAAATGTGGTTTCAAAAGGACGGCGCCACATACCACAAAGCACGCGAAACAATGGCCCAATTGAGAGGCGAGTTCGGTGAACAGTTTATTTCACGTTTGGGGCAGGTCAATTGGCCGCCTAGATAGTGCGATATAATGTAACAAAACATGCGGTATATTTGTAAATACCGGCCGATATATTGTAGAGAGTATGCCACAATTGAACCCAGCGTATGAACCACTTAAGGCTGAGCCGAGTTCAACATTTACTTGAAATCATCTTTAAACCTTGAATTATACAGATCGTTCTTTCGACTCAAATAAAGGTTTCATACATTTTTCTGAATTTTATGCATTTATTTTTTATTCAAATCCGAAAGCTTCTAAATAGTCACTCGTCATATGAGCCTATTAAGGGCCAATTTGATACCCAGTGTTGCGAAATTGGGATTAAATGGACTGCAATGGTTGTTTTGAACAAGACAGCTACACAAAACATTCATCATATATGGTTCAGGAATGGCTAATCTATCATTGCGAGCAAATAAAAACGCCTCCACACTCACCATTACTTGAACATAACATCAAAGGATTCATTAAAGCAAGCTCTACCGACAAAATGAGCAAATATATCCCCAGAAGAGACTGCCAACTTCGTAGCAAGAATGCGTAGACGTTGAGAAGCTGTTGTTAAAGGGAGACTTAACCAAGAATTATGAGAGAACTATATTTACATTATATTATGTTTCCAATCAAAACTTTTTTGATTTGAAAATCGTACATTTTTTAATACGAAGCCATTCTACGAACGTTCGACCAGGGGACTAAAACCAAAAAAAAATTTTTGGGACAAATTTTTTTGACGCTTTATGATTTGCTTAGCAGCTGGTGGGTTGTGTGTTTGTGGTAATGTGGAGTGTGAGGGTGCGTAGGTGGGAAGATGAGTTAACAGTGACTAAACAGTGGCTAAACAGTGACTCAACAGTGATATATCTGTGACTTATCACTGACTTATCAGTGAATTATCACTGACTTATCAGTGACTTCTAAGTGACATATCGAAGACTAAACAGTGACTTATCAGTGACTAAACAATTACTAAACAGTCTCCTAACAGTGTCTTAAAAATGACTTAAAATTGATTTAACAGTGACTTAACAGAGACTTGACAGTGACTTAACAGTGAGTCAACAATTAAATTTACAGTCAGACTTATCGTCGTATTATTTTACAACTAAACTATAAGGAAATTAAAAATAAAATTTTTTTGTTTTGGAAAATGAAATCAAATGTTGAACAATGAAAATTGTTTCTTTATAATTTGTTTAAGTTAAATATAAATCTAAATATTTGGAATCAAACTTTTGAAATGAAGTTGTGCCAATGCTATATTATTTCACTATACAATTATTTCACTGGTTTAGTTTTGCATCATACATGAATATTTTAAGCCCCCAGTTTTGATTTGACAAAGTCTGTGAAAAATGTAAAATACCTTTCCAACTACATAATGAGTCCTTCGTGAGTGACTTCAAGCTGCGTAGTCGACGACAGGTCCCGCAGCGCTTACCACCGCCTACTGAGCAACAGAGAAGCTCATTTTATACCAGGAAGTAAACTTGCTAGCAATTAAATAGGCCAGAATTAATATAAGTAATCTCAGTCAGTGGCAAAGCTGTGACTTTAGGCGCTACGTAATCAATTGGAAAACCCGTTGAAATGAAAATCCAAAATCGACGAGAGACTTTAATGTTAAAGCTTGGCCTTTGGGCCAAATAAATATCAATTTGGACCTGAAAGCGATACACAAATTACACACATAACTGCAGAAAGGCCATTTTGTTGGTGGGCGTGTCTGTGAGGGGGGAGGAAATGCCATAAATCGGTGAAAACCCATTTTAAATATTATTTTATTTCTTTCTTGCATCTGGATATGAAGGAGGGGCCACCGCTTTTAAAGCGAATCCGTAGCAAACTCTCCTGACTGTATTTTAGATCAAGCAAAAGGCTTCAGCTTAGGCCAGACAACAATTTTATTATAATTCATAAAGCGTGTGACTGAGACACAAAAGAGCGCGTCTGACAAGTCCAGGATATGCAGGATATATACAGAGTTGCCAGCTTCTGTTCCAATGAAGTCGAAGATGAGAAGTGAACGAGAAAAAGAGAAAACCCGTAAACTTTTTATCAAGTCAATTTTCTACGTTGACTGGCAAACCACAACGGCAACACAGAAAGATTTACAGACAGGGACAGGCCAATGACATGAAAAGTTTTTGCTGCTCCCTGCCATGTTTCCTTGTCGTCCTGTCCCAGACCAGACGGCGACTCTAACCTTCGTACTTTCCACATTTTTTTATTTTTCCTTATTCAATTTTCTGCTGTTCTCCTCAATAAGCCCAAAGGATTAGAGCTTTGAGTATTGAGTAGCCCCATGCATCAAATTATTATTCATTGCATCGAGAGTTTACATAAATTATGTAAAGAAACAGGCACAGAGAGAGACGAGCAGAGAAATTGATTTCACTTTAAAAATTATTTCATTTTAATATAAATTGTATTTTTCTTTGCTTAACTGCAGCTGACATAGCCTGAATGCCTGTCAGTTAACAGTTAGTTACTGCCCCGCTAGGTGCTCAGGTGCTAAACACGTTGTTGGTCCCTAAAAGAGGGAGGAACTCCTGTCAACTCTTGGGGAGTTGCTGACGTCTGGTCAACACGGCTCAAGGTGGCGCCAGAGAGTTTTTCATGTCATCTACAGTAACTGACTGACTTTGCTTGGCTTTCAGTTGGCAGCAAAAGTGTCTGACAATAGCCTCCAGGTGACTGTTGATGTTTCACTTACCTAAGCTGGAAATAAGTATAATATCACAATTGTATTTGGCAGAATTAAATGTGAAACAAAAATAAAAATGGAGAGATTTTCATTGGAAAAGTTCTGTCCCAGTTAGCTGTGCAATTAAAGAGTAATCTTGTTAAGGCCTGCTTAAACGAGGCAGCGACTAACACCAATTCCAACATAGAAAAACGCAACGCAAAAACGCAACTGACAATAAGACTGGGTTATTAAATAAAATATAAATAGGAGTAGTTGATGCATCGTTTCTAAAAACATGTGTATCATGTAACTCTCTTAACCTCTAACCTCATCATTTTATTCTCAAATCTCTTTTTAAGCAATGTATTCCACGTTTGTAAAGCATTCAAAATCAATACCGTTCTAAGCATCTATATCGACTTAAAAGTCGAGATATTTTCAATCTTTATAATCTTGGAGTAGGCCCGGCATGAGCTTGAAAATTCAATCTCGACTTCCAGATTATTCTACACAATTCTAGCTTATAAAGATTGACCCATTCCTTTCGAACTGGTATCTTTCCAAATGTGCTTACTTCAATCCCTTTCGAGATCACATGTCCAGAAATTGGAAAGCGAGCGAAAAAAATATAAGTAGCTTTTCAAACTTGCTGCAACAACCGATGGGGATGGTAGTGTGCGACGAGGATTGCCATACCTATTTGTTGAGTGCGCATGGTCGGGGGTTCAAATTAGGGTTGTCAATATTTATCGATATTTTGGTTGGACTATAAGGATGATTCCGATATGATATTTTTGTGATATTTCGGTACGCCGAAAAGTTTAATTCGAGGTTTGTAACCCATAAAGATATCTCCGACCACATAAAGTAGATATATTTTGATCACGCAGAGCAAGTGAGCGATATAGTTTGTCCGTCCGTCTGTCTATTTCTACGCGAAAGTTTTGAGCTATCCAGGCTGAAACTATGCGCGTTTTCTTTTGTCTGCACGCTAGAAGGATGACGATTTCTTGTAGCTGCCATACAAATATTCGTTCGGGAAAATTTTAGTGAGAAAAATTGGTTTGTTCTCAATATTATCGCTCTCAAACGGTCATGTTTAGCTTTTGGCCAGTCGCTATACCTTGGCAATTTCAAGAGTAATTAAAACTTCGGTGAGCTTTGCCGGCTCGTAATAAACGAAACCATCTTGGAAGTAACATAAAGGTATCATATGTTTTTAAATCTCAGGGCGCACTAGGGGTGATTTTGGTAACAATTAAAAAAATGGTTTTCAGTCCTGTTCAAAAAAACAAAATCCTTAAATATTTTTAACAGTTTATCGATAGCTCAAATTAAAGTCAAACTTTCTAAAAATTAATCAGCTTTGGGATTAAATTGTGCACGAATTTTTTTGGTCTTCAATTTTTTGCAAATTCAATCTCTTATAGGATTACCCTGGGATAAATGTAATAAATTAAGCGGATCAACTCAATTCTTTTTCTGATCGGTTCAAGCATATCCGGGACTACGTTTTTTTCATTACCGTTTGGGATTGATTTGATCCCATATGGATTGATTTGTTTTGAGTGTAGGAAAAGTATCACGCTCATATTGACGACAATAGCATAAGACAAGTAGCATAAAAAAATTATGCATCAAGTAGTTTCTGCCAAGAGAATTGCTACATTTTTTGACAGCGCCGCGGAGCGGGGAATTCCGGAAAAGGCGGCGTAGACACATTTGCGATCCGTGTTTACATGATTTGTGCATATAAAAAGTTACAATTACGTTTAATTATATTTTAATATTTATTGTTATAATTTACAGGCGATAGTAGTCTTATCTGTGCAATCAATGAACAAAATGCGCATGTTTTTATCGAAAGCATGCCTATCGATACACAATTACTATAGGAGGGAGCAGAATTACTTCAAAGTAGCATACTATTTCTTCGATACATGCTCCTCCATCATGATACTTGAAATTGTCTATCATGGTACCGCATCACTCGAGTTCAGCAGAAAGTATCAGTGCAAATTTATACTTGTCAGGCAAGTTGTTACTGCTGAACAAGACCAATATTTACTGTTGATTTACTGTTGAAGCATACCTACTTTTCAGCTTCTAACGAATATGTTTTCATTAAGAAACAGTGCATTGTTTAGATTTTTATCGATTAAAAGTGTCTTAACGGTGAAGCTGTACCAACTACTGAAATTAGTATTTTTCTACTCTGTATCAGAGATCTGCAAGAGTGCCAATTTTTGCGACTGTATCACTAGAAATTTTGCAGTTCAGTCAAGTTCAAACTCGATTTATTATTTGTAAATTTGCGACTGAGTGTCTTGTATCATCGTCTGTCAAAGTGGTTTATTTTGCTTTAAGCGGTAGTGCATGTTGCAGTGTACTCGTGCAGATCTTGACTCTGCAACAAAGGTTCACAGAGTATATTAAGTTTGTGCAAAAGTATGTAATCATTTCCGATCCGAAAAAGTGTATATATATTCTTCATCATCAGCATCACCAGCCGAGTGGATATAGCCATACCCGTCTGTCTGTCTCTCTGTCTGTCCGTACGAAAGATGAGATCTCAGAGATGGTAAGAGATAGAGTTTAACATGTAACATAAGCTTCTTATACTTGCAGGTAGATCAAGTTTAATTTCAATTTTTGCCACGCCCTCTTCCGCCCCCTTTTTTTCGGGGTAATTGTCATCACTTTCCAGAAATGTTAGAAATGAAAGGCAAAATGAAGTGACAAACCATTTCTGGTCATTTTAAGAAATGAAGTTTTATTTCTTTGGTGGAAATAGGCTACAATACATTAAATAGAATTCGATCGACACTCTCAGTCAGCAATGGCACTCGCCTATCGATTGCTAGCTACAGTTATAGCCTGAACGGATTGAACGGTGATGCCACAGAAAATCGAGCAGCGCCGCCAGCTACAGGTAAAGTATTTCAGTCGGGCTTGATAAAGCGGTCCAGACCGTATTATTTCCGTATCGATCTATGCTACTAGGCTGACAGTAACGATAACTGTCCTGGCCGAATTCTTTATATTGGTTATGAGAGATGGGTAACGTGAAGGGCAACGTTTTTCAACCTTATTTTGATACGATATTAGTCTATTTATTTGCAAATGGTTATCATTATAAGGAGTTGCAAATTTCGGACCACGCCAACGGTTTAACTGGCGATGGCAGCCAAATGTTCGTGATCGAAAATGCTGAATACTAGGGAAATCGAAAGAAATTTTTCACGGCTACTTTTTTTGTTACGGTCTGATACTACCTTGGTTTTGTTACTGGTTGAGGTTATTATTAAATTGATAATATTTTGGCTTCGGGTACTGATTTAATTTCAAATTTTTACCTTTGCACATTTTATGTACACTAGTGATTTGGAATTTCAATAACCCGATTCGGATCCATCGTGCAGCTCCTTCCAATAATTTTAGTGTTCCTTTGGCATTTGAATTTCAGTACCAAAACATAAAAATTTTGTAAACTTTTACACAAACTCTTTGTTCCTGTAAATAAATATAATTTAAATTTTCTGGCCCAAGCAGCTGACTGTGAACTACGGCACTGTTTAAAAATAACCTGTTCAAAAAATTAGTTGCTTTAATTAAGAACAAAACTTTGTGAAAAATCTTGAGTACAAATGGTTTAAAACTCAACTCCACTCAACCACCACACTGAAAGGCTTAAGTAGCAATTTATACGTGTAGTTACAAAAGTGGGCGATGGTGGAGTACGCCAAAACGCAGTTTCACTAGTGTTCTTTCTTACCAAAAAGACTTCAGTTTGATTCCTAACAATAACAAACTATTTTTCTTAATTTTTCAAAAAGACTTCAAAAATTCTTGTCAGTTGGGTGGGTCTTTGAAGTTGTGTATAGCGATGTCTTTGATACTATGTTAATATAGCGGAGCAGAATAAAATAGCACTGCAAATGTAAGGAGATTTGTCTAAATCCTCGTATAACCCGAGGATCGATGTTGCAAAATTAAAATTGTTCCCAAATAGAGAACAATATTAAATCAAATCAAGTTTGTTCGTGCACTGAAAAAATTGTTCCTGCTGTTGGAACGCTGTATGAGAATAAACGGTCTTACACTGTTTTTGATAACGATTGGGCTAATCTTGAGTCCAATGACTTCGGTTTTTTTCACTCTGTAAATGAGCTTAAAGATAAAAGTAGAAGAAATCTGAAATATTTGAAATTTGTTTAGAAATTCTAGTTTCTAACCATCCCAAAGGTTAAGACCAAGATTAAGGGTGCCCTCACTCTGTATGATACATGAGACATAATAGTCTAGTAGTCCTGCTTCTTGTTATGTTATAAATGCTATTAGCAGTCGAATTCATAGAAGATTTATGGTGAATTGCAGGCCTACTAGATTATCGTGCCTCATGTTTTTAAGAGTTTAAAGGCAGCCTTACTCAATCGGTTATGTTTTAGAAATTTATCAAGATTTTTAAGTAAACGCTTGCACTTTGTATTGAAACTGTTTGCTTTTATAGCAGAAGTCACACTGAAATGATCACTAATGATTTTACCAAAGCAAACTGTATTTAGTTCGTAAGCGCTTGATTCCATAGAATCTACTAACAGAAGCTTCTCTTGGCACTTCCAGGTAAAGTCATTAAAGTTTAATTTAAAATGCAATCGTTAATTCGAAAATTTCCATTGATATCCATATTTATGAAGCTTTTCTATTAGCTTACCAGACCTGTTAAACGAAAGTTTTAGCGCCTACTGGAGCACTACATAAATTTTCCTTGATCGTGTACATCAAGACCATTTTCATTTCCGCTTTCTATCCAAAATAAACTTGAAGGAAATAACAATTTTGAAAACAAAAACCCAATAATATTTAGTTTAAAGACGCCTGAAAGAGGTTTATTATTCTTAAAAAACGTTAGATGAGGGCTTCCTTTTTCCAAGCCTAAGCTTATTTACCTTATCGGAACTATCCTGAAGACTTTAAAGACTCCTAAAAGTGTACTCCAAATGTGCACAGTCCGTTTGCGAAACTGCCATTTAGACCATTTACTTATGCCAAAAGCCATCGAGATACCAAAGCCCACAAACTAAATCGAATAAAGCAATATCAAATATTTGGGGGTCTCTGCACGCACTTAAGTGCCACACAGATGCGAGGCTGCCACGTCCTGGGCCTCTGAAACTGAAGGCACGTTAATACAATTAAAAATCCACCAACTATCGTGGTTCGGGGTTGTCGACTTGCCTTAAGCGTCATTGAGGCTAGCTCTGGGGTAAGCCCGAAATGTCTTTGTTGTTGTTGTTGTTGTTGTGTCAGCTTCAGAGGTGGTCCTTGGTCTCCTTGTGATGCCATTAGGCGTAAGTGGCATTTTCCTTTTGATTTTGGTGGCATTTGACTTTATTAACCAGAGAACTACGTTGAAGCTTTGGACAGGTGGGATGTGTGTGTGTGTGTGTGTGTGTGGGTCAATATGTGTGGGTGTAAGCTCATGTAATATTCAGCCAGCGACATTCGAGTGACATCTTTTGAGACCTCAGCGCAAGATTGTATGTGTTTGCATTTGGCTTATGCACGCGTCGCCTTCAGCTGAATCTGCGCCTGACACACACACAACTTTAATTCTCCATTGAGTTGTCCTACTCAATCATTCATTTCGCTTTTGTTTATTTATTTTACTAATGGAATTATTTCATGCCTTCGTCGTCCTCCTAGTTTTCGTTTTGTCCTTGTGCTGGTGTTTGTGTTTGTCCTACGTGAAGCTTTGATTCGCTTCTCGCTGGCTTGTTTTTGTCATCTTTTCATATTTATTCTACGTGTGTTCCTATCACATTCTTCGACTATTCCCTATGACCGTTTATGGTACGTGTCTTTTGTTCGACAGAAATGTTTTATATTGTCGCTTTTTCACTGCCTTTCTCCGGGTTTCGTGTTCGCTTTTTGTCTAATTGATTTTTGTTGGTAATTGGCGTTTTTTGTTCATCGTTCTATTTGCGCTTAACTTCCACACGCGTCTTGATTGCCCAGGTGCAATGAAGAAGAGGTAAGACAGAAGCAAGAATCTGGCCTATTCATGGAAGCTTTTCGTTTAATTGCTTCGCATTGATTAAAATGTGGAGAGTAATTTTGTGTCCTTCAATGAAACGAAAGGAATTGCTATGGTTAGCACATTTTATTAGACATAAGCTTCTGTCAGTTTGTTCACGTTCTGTTTGAACTTTTGCTTTGAAATTGGCAAAAAGTCAAAATACATACAATACAGGGCTTCGAATTCGTTCTAAATTTTCACTCATTTATTTTGAGATGACATTGGGGGCGTTTAGACGAGACACAATTTTGGAAAATATACGAGGTTTGTTCAAAAAGTGTTATATTGTGTGTTTCCAAAATACTACCCCCGGATATAATACATTAATGCCAACTTAACGTCCAATCCTCGTTATCTGTGACCTTGTGTAGCTCTCTCTTCGATGCAGTCTTTATCTCCTCAATCGGTTCTTTAAGACGTCCTTTCATGGGCCTCTTCAGTATAGAAAACATAGTACGGAGTCATACAGTAGCTGCGGTATTATTAGAGTGCTGTTTACGGCCAACAATTCGCGCACAAACAACGATTTAATTAGACCTCTATTGTGACCATTTCAACACTGACAAATAGATGGCGACACTACTGAAATCATTTCAAATCTGACCTTTGATTGGAACTGACTTTTGGTCATAGTTTGAGCATCGTACACCCGATTTTTACCTTTGGTACTGAGCGTAAAAATATAATGCCACATGATGTATCTTAAACCATCTAAATAATCGGGTGTATTAGTCATATTTTTGGTTAGTATTATTAATTAGTTGATACCTTTTAGCTCAAATGAATAAATGAATTTAAATTAACGATATAAAATGAATACACAAAAATTTATTATAAGACGGCTAATTATGATAATATATTAAAATAAAATAGCGGGACGGCAAGATATATACTTTGAGAAACTACGTATATTGGTCCATAGGTTACACTTGTAATGATTCTCTTCAGCGAAGCACCTTGTGATACACAGACCTAGTCAAAAGTATTTACACAAGGTACATTTTTGTGCATGCTTCACAAACGGCGGCTAAGAAAATAACTGTTCATACGCCAAAAATATACGCCTGTGAACTGATGCTTATCAGTTGTCAAAAGTATTTACACGCGTTTTCTTTGCGTCAAAAGTATTTACACACAACTCAATTTTATTTATTCAAGTTTAATATTCAATGGTAACAAAAGATTTCTTAATAATATTAAAAAACAGAACTAATATTTAATTATTCCACCTTTGGCATCAATGACAGCTTGCAGCCTGTCGGGTATTGATCTTACTAAAGTTTGTGCAAATTCTATGGTCAATTTGGACCAAATGTCCTCAATTACAGCAATGGCTCCTTCGCGTTTTCGATATTTATCAATGGTTCTCTTGTTCTTAACAAAAGCCCAAACGTTTTCAATGATATTTAGATCAGGGCTTTGTGGGGGCCAGGGAAGAACCGCCTGATTTAGGTCTTTCAAAAATTTGGTTGGTTCCCTACCCTTATGGCATGGAGCATTGTCCTGCTGTAGAATATAATCATACGTTGAAAAAAGTCTGTTTCCAGATGGAAAAGCATGATCAATTAGTATATGGAGGTATCCGTTTTGGTTTAATGTCCCTACTATCGGTACCAAGTCTCCGAATCCATAATAGGAAAGGCATCCCCAGAACATCACTGTGCCACCACCAAACCTATTGATTGGCTGGGCTGCCAAATGCTTTCGATTTTTTTTTAAATGCATAAAATGCTTGCTATATGACCCCTGGAACTGAAATGCAGCCTCATCTGTCCATAAAACATTGAACCAGAAGTCAGGAGGCTTCTTGCTGTACTCCAACGCAAATGCAAGACGTTTTGACTGGTTGGTTGGTGTGATGTCAATCACTTTACGGACAACATAGTTATTAAAATCAGCGTCCTTTAGCCTGCGACGCAGTGTAGCTTCACTAATTTTTTTCCCAATTATGTTTTTTGACTCTGCGGCAATTTTAACGGGACTTGCAGTTGGATTATTTACTACAACTCCTAGTAATTCCAACTGTATCCTTCTTTTTTACTAAATTATACACCGTTTTTCGCGAGATTTGATACAACTTAGCTAATTCGACGTAGAGGTACCGGTTTTAAACCTAGCAACAATTTCAGCCCGGCGCTAATGACGAACTTGCATTGTGTAAATACTTTTGACGCAAAGAAAACGTGTGTAAATACTTTTGACAACTAATGAGCATCTGTTCACATGCGCATATCTTTGGCGTATGAGGAGTTATTTTCTTAAATTTTCTTTTATTTAGCTCTACATTGATCGGACTTTGCAAAAACAACAACTTTTTTCATTTCACCTCCCCCCCTTCGAACCACAAATGTACCTTGTGTAAATACTTTTGACTAGGTCTGTATGACATTTTTCGTATTTCGCGGATGGTTTGCCGACACGTGAAGATAGAAGGGTAAAACTCCGAACACGACTTTGTTGTCATCATTTAGCATGTGCCAATGCACGACCAATGCACGATGTCCACACAGATCATGAAGTATTACTCTTTTCATGTTCAATTATTCGACGGTTAATCTGGCCATGAATCTTTAATTCCGGATTAAAGCAGTGTTCTTGGATAATGTCTGCACCAAATGAAGTCATAGTATAGTATTTTTGAGTATTCGCTAGAAACGGTCGGAATCCTGGTGCATCCCCTCGAAGCAATTAATGCAGTCCAGTCGATTCCCCTGCAAACTTCAATGCGCCACAATGTCCACAAAGAACGTCTTTTGGACGAATGTAAGGAAACGATGCGAGTTGTAATCCATTGTGCAATTGTATAAAAACGCTAATCGATTCAAATAAAAACTTGCAGCATTTCTGTTTTGCAAATTGCTAACTTTTCTTGAACTTTACCTCCCATTTACCCCCTATTTATCCGTCGACAATTGCCGACTATTTTCATGATAATCTTAGCTCAAACTTATTAAAAAACTTATGCAATTTCGCGATTTAATTGGACCGACTGGCTCTAAACCTTTCCCAATTTCGAAAATTTATACTAATTATAGCACTTTGAAAATTTTTTCCATAATTTTGGACTGATTGTCTTTTTACGAGTTTTTAATCGCGATTCTGCTATTCGGGCGGAAATAAATAGATCATATAAAAATCTTACAAATCTGTCCAGCCGTTCTTAAGAAATAAGTGGTGTTACTCACACGAATTTGTTTTATATATATAGATTCCAGTGAAAGTTTCGTTTGTCAGAATCACCCTTTAAAATTTTGATGGAATTTACAGGGTTTGTCCGGAAAGTAATAGGACTGATTTTCTTCCGCCGCGACTGTACTTCGGAGCGTGCGCGCACCGACTGGATTCGGTAGAGGGCGTTCTTAGCTAACGATCAAGTCAGGACAGGCATTTGCGCGCGACGTGTTTCTGTGATTGGTGCAAGCCGGCAAGAGGTACGCGTTTAAATTCTGTGTGAAACTCGGTAAATCTGCGACAGAGACGTTTGATATGATCAAGCAGGCTTACCCAGATGTTGCTTTAGCAAGAAGTGGTGTGTTTCGGTGGCACCAGGATTTTTGGAGGGTCGGGAAGAGGTCGCCGATGAATACCTTCGACTTCGACAAACACCGATAATGTGAACCGTGTGCTAAATGTTTTGAACTCAGAGCGTCGACTAAGTATTCCTTTAATTGCCCAGATGTTACATTTACCGAAACCTGTAGTTCATGACATCGTGACATCGCAAGGTGTGCGCGAAGATCGTCCCAAAAGTGCTCACTGACGACCAGAAATTGTGAACAGCTACCTAACCAAAGCCGGCAGCCCAGATGTGGCCCCCCAATATAAAGCAAACCGATAAAATATAAAGTTGTAGAAAGTAAACTGTCAGATGGGTGCTGCAATTGCTGAAAGTAGGAAATATTCATAATCGTGTCACCAATTCGAAGACGAACAACTTGTTGCATCAATGCGTAACTGTAGACAAATCTGTAATTCATTTGGGACCAAGCAGGAATTGAGACGAAGATATTTTTTAATCAGTATCAGCATCGAATATGGCTAAAATGAATTTATTAACATCCCGGTGGAAGTACATTTTTTTTATAATATTGTTCAGAGCTTTTATTGACCGATTATTGAAGTTGACCTCCAGCAGTACGAAGCACCGGTACACTAGAGTTTATATACTACCTACACGAGGCATTTACAGTTTAGCATAATGTGTGCATATGTTCTCTACAAACTTCATTCTGCTTTATATTGTCTCACAGTAATTGGTTTCGCGAGCATTTCAAACTAAGTAGATTTATGGTTATAATAAGAAATGGTTAAACAATGTTTGGTTTTGCAGTAGGGTATGATCATTCTTTAGCACTCTTTAGGGCAGTAACTTTTCGCTCAACAAAACATTTTTTTTTAATTCCAATAAAACAAATTCAATTGCAAACAATTTCCCGTTTACTCCGAGATTCCTTATTCAGCTTTTTGTTTATATTCTTTCATCCTTTGTTCCACTTTTTCTGCGTATCCCTTTGACTGTTGCACTGTAAAAACTAAATACAGAAACTAGCTTAACTCGTTGGGGCGAGAATAACAAGTGTCCTTCATTTCCTCAGTGGCCATTACAAGTGCAGGACGATTAACAACAACTAAAGCAACAACAACGAAGTAAAGTTAACAAAACACTGAAACTAAGCAATTAACTTTTATAAAAAAAAAAAATAGAGGGAGAACAGTCCTCCACTTATAAGCCCAGCTTCTACACAGAGCACAGACCAACCACCAACAAGCATGTTCAGGATTCCTATCCACAGGCAACCACAGCATCAAGCCAAACGCTTTCAAGTTGCATTAAGGACACCTAACTCCACCATCAACCCCAGGAATGAAACTCTTATAATTTTTGCAACGAAGCAATAATAAGTCCCGATGGACAAGTGTATGTGTGTGTGTGTGTGTGTTTAGCGGTGTGTTCTGGACCATGCATAAAAATTGGTTAGAAGGGTAAAGTAAAAATCATATTTAATGCACCAAAATGCAGTAGAGGGGAAGTGGAATGGAAATTGGCTGCCAAATTAATAAATATTTGAACGTTTAATTTAATAAAGAGGAAACAAAGGAAAACCAAAGGGAATTTCGCCAGAGCGATGTTAAAATTGAAATGGATAAGTGTGGTCAGTTTCAAATACAAAAGGGAAATTGAAAAGGAATGTAGAGTACATGTGATAAGGTGAGAGATAGTTATGAATAGAAAATTTCAAACGACGTGGTCAACAAATTTAAGCAGTAAATAAAGTTAAATTGAGCAAATTAAAAGTTAAATGAATAAAAATTATAAAACTTAAGAGCTATATAAAGTAAGTCCTATTCACCAAATTCATAACACCAAATTCGATAACTTAACTGTGAAATAACCAATTGGATCCATCCTAAAAAGCTATAATGATGTGAATAGGCAATTAACAAAATTTTATTTCGGTCTTTTAGCCGTTTAGATCAGGGGTGCCTAAGCCCATTCCGCAAATCACGCATTCGTTGTTGCTTGATGCCAAGCACCACAAGCCTACGTAAAGCAACAACAAATTCATGTGCGTGCTCTCCTCTCTTTCTTTCCGAGCTAAGTTTTTGTTGTTGGCGGCGCGAAAAGCCACGTACGCAAAGCATCTGGCTTTGTACAGCAACAGCAACTTTAATTGTGTTCTCTATTATCGTACTTTTCGAGTGATGGCATCATCGCTCTTGCCTACGCATCATCAGACAGCAGTAGCACAAACACACATACAAACAAAAATCCGGGTTCTCTTTCTATTTCTTGTAGTTGTTTTTGCTTGAGATATGTTGTGTGCATTTGTAATTATTTTCACGCGGATGTGAGCTCATTCTAGGCACTCCTGGTTTAGATCGATTTTATTAGAGATTAAGAAATTAAAATTGAAAGGTTTCTAAATGAAATAAATAAAGAAAGTTCTTTTTAAATGGACGAAAATGACAATACTTAGATTACTATGTAAATTATAGAGAAATGGATTGATTTACAGACAATTCATTTTAAATGACAAATAACAATGTACAAATAAATGGGATTTTGAGTTTTACCAAGCAAAATAAAATCTAAATCGGAGCTAAATTTTTTTGTCATTTTGGGGTTACCAATTTCTGTTATATAGAAATGTTTGAAACTGTACCTAAGCAAGTAGCTGCTACAAACATTTGCATTAACCCAATAAACACTGTGTAACTTAGTTACAGATTATACAAATAATAAAAAGCTGTAAAGTTGCAGAGCAGAAAACAATCTCAAATTGTAAGCTGATTTCCATGTCGTGTCAACTAAAAAGTCCCTCTACTCTACTTGTCATTTTCTGTCTATTCAAAAGGCTGGTAATGATATACTTAACAAAACCGGCTAATAATTTAGTTTGTCATTTCAATGAGCGGGACAAAGTGGCGCACCTTTTACCTGCACGCCTCGAACTCACGTGCTGTCTTAACAAAGGAAAGCCAAAGTAAAAAGAAACCTAAGAAGTTACGACAGCAAATTATTCGCTGTCGTCTTGTGTGTGCGTGTGAAGGGTTCCAATACTGCAGGACATTGCATTGCGTGTCGGGAAAAGTCGTCGGCAACCAAAAAAAGAGGAGGAAAATCAGAGGGAAAATTGATATTAAGAAATTGCATGAAATGGTTAAATGAAGCGTGGCAAAAAAAAAAAACACACGCCCGGCAGCTTAATGGACTGCCTGATTGCCTTCGCTTGTCCCCAGACTAAAATATATATTAAAAATTCTTCGAAGAACTAATCAATGTCAAATGTCCTTTGATTGTCAACGACGCGGACGACGACGACATAGATAGATAAAACTGTGAATGAACGCGTGTTAAGCTGAAATTAGAAATTTATTAGCTGCCATAAATTGTTTCGGTGGGGTCGGCAGTGAGGAGTGGCTGGAACGATAAGTTTTTCCTTCCCCCTCCTCAACAGCAATTGGAATCCCCACACTAAGTAAGTAAATGCTCGGCAATTAAAACGAAAACTTGTTGTAATTGCAAAATTTTCCACTCAATAAGTCAAAGTAAAATCCGGAGAATTAAACACAATGCCAAAGGCAAAGAAGGAAAGCGAAATAGAAAATCATAATTCTCATCATAATCATTCGCTCTTTAGCCAACCATTCATTATGGCAGTGAGGACTATGTTTGAGTGTGAGAGTGGCATATGTGCGAAGAGGAGCTGAGAAAACAGACAATAGAAGGTCAAGCGAGGGATAATGAGAGACTGACTTTGAATATGTACAATTTAGTAAGGTAATTGCTAAACAGATTTATGAATAGATTCTCCTTGGACTTGAAACTTAATGATGGGGTGGGATATATTCCGAAATCAGCTGTACCCTCTACTTAATGAAAAGACGGTCCGATGAAAATTGTATACTCTTGCAGTACAAAAAACTCTTTCTACTATTTTCTATTCTACTATTTGGACACATCAACATCACAAACATGAGGCATCATGATGAAATCTGGTCAAGCTGGAGATACACATTTAAACGAATCCAGTCACTATACAATTGATGATGAGAATAACCGCTGTACACACTAAAACATTTATATAAACATGCCATGCAAATTAAGTCACTACACTTCGACACTAATTGTTTTACTCTAACAAAAAACACTAAAACCCCAAAATAGTGTGCCATGAATTTCAAGTCAGATGTTGTAAAATATGGTTTGAATAAATCTACCCACTTGGGCCAGAATGTGTTTAGCCTCTGAGCTAGACAGTTCTATAAATAGAGCGCTGCATTTTTTATTTTTTTATATTTTATTTCTATTTTATTTTTATTTTTTTGTGTATTTGTGAGACATTTAAAGAAAATGTATTGCGGAAAGCGGGCTGCCAGAAGCTTAAGCTTTGAAACCCATAGCAAGTGATTAATGAAACATCTAAGACTTCCAGCACCAAAGAGTTCCAAGGAGTTAAGTTTAATGAAATTGGAAACATGAAGTTCTGAAAACAGCTGGAAAAAACGTGTTGAGTGTAAAGCTCAGTTTCTTTTCTTTTCTAAAATATAATCTGTGTAGTCTTCTCCAGCATAGGGCACGTAATTATCTGGTTTTCGTTTGATACGTGTTGACCGCTTCAATGTTGCAATTGTCACTATGGCTCAGATTTTCCGACATTGAAAATCACATTTCTAATTATTTCGTACTCTGTCCTTACAAACCGAGTTTCAAGCCAATCGGGCAAAAATTGTTTTTTCATGCAGAATTTTCCACAAAATAAATTTTTTCCGACCGTACAACTGAGTTTCAAGCCATCGGATGAAAAATAGTTTTTTCTGTATCGCATTTTCCGGATTTTCCGCCTTCGAAAATCACATTTCCAATCAGAAAATCACATTTCAAACTATTTCGTACTCTGTCCTTGCAAACCGATTTTGAAGCCAATCGGATGAAAAATAGTTTTTTTCATGCAGAATTTTCCGGCCATTTTCCTCGTGGGCGGATTTTCCAAAATCGGGAAAATACGTGTCGAATTATTTCGCGTACTTTGCATACAAACCAAGTTTCAAGTCAATCGGATGAAAAATAACATTTTTCCATACAAACTTTTCCGACGCTTTTCCGACTTTTCCGGGTGGACTTTTCCAAAACCCCGTCTTAGTACGCACTTTCACCACTAACAGAAACTCCTGTCCAAATTTCAGCTTTCTATCTCTTACCGTTTAGGCTGTGCGATGATTGCCAATCAGTCAGTGAATCAGTCATTCAGGACACTCTCTTTTATATTTATAGAGATAAGGGAGGGGTCGATTTATTTTCGCACAAAGCGTATAGCAAAAACGAAATCGAAGGTCAATTCTACGAAAATTTCACCAAGAAACCATGGGTCCACATTGAATTCGTAGTCCGCGCAAATCGACTTGAAATATTTGTTTTACATTTTCCCAAAAAACTAGTTGGAAAGTCGGTTAAGCCCGACTATAACATTCTGTATACCCGCCAGAGATTGTATTTATCTGGTATTTTTTAGAAAGAAGCCACACAAAGTGGTAAAGAAGCTATAAAGTGTGTCCAGTGCTTCCCATCGCCGTCGAACCGGTGTGTTGTTGATAGCTACTTTTAAAAATAATAACGTCCTACTTTTGAATGCGCTAGTTAGCAGCCCTGAACCAAAATCAGCTTGCCAGCCCTAAGTAAGTTATCGATAAGCGATTGATAGAGCATAGTTAAGTCTCATGAATACGAGTAAGACAGGCGAGAGCAAATGGTTGTGAGCCAAAAATGAATTAATAAACGTTAAACATCATCATCGACATCATTGTAAAGCATCGTCAACAACATTTGAAATAAACGAAACTACACAAATGTTCATCGCATCAGTATTATTATTTTTAACGCTTCAATGAATGGCGGCGCTACAACACGGTGCTACCCAGCAAAAATTTTTGTTTTTCTTATAACTCGACGAGAGAACTCGACGAGAGAAAACATATCAATTCTGATTGGGGCCCTAACGGGTCACTGGCAGGCATGCAGCACGCTTGGGTGTAACTCACAACGACTTCTGCAGAAGCTGCCATTGTGAAGAAGAGGAGGAGACATTACTACATCTTCTTTGCCATTGCCCAGCTCTTAGTAGAAGGAGACTCAAAACTCTTGGTCCCCCATTTCTACTCAACCTCTCGGAAGTATCCGTTACTGAGATTCCATCTGTAGTAAAATTCTTAACGTCGTCACAATGGTTCAGTCGAGAGGCTTAAATAGGGTAATATGGTATCGCAATGGGCCTATGTTGGCCTAAGTGTAGGGACAGTCTTACTGTCCCTAGCCATCTCAACCTAACCTAACCTAACCTATAACTCGACTATCTTTCATCCGATCCTCAGCATTCGTTCAGCGAATCGATAAATAATCTTGATTACAAAATATCTCTAGAGGGTACATCTATCTGCAAAACTGCTGCAGATATGAAGTTTTTTCTAAATTGCGGTGGCTGGAGGGGGCGTGTGACAATAAAATTTGTCTGAATGCAACTACAAGAATTATTTGTCCCATACATGTCAAACCTCTATCTCTTACCATGTCAGAGATATATTCGTTTATATGGACAGACAGACGGACATGGGTATCTCTGGTATTACATTTTTTTTTAGCTTATGACTTTTCGACAGACCTCCCTAACAAAGAGGTAAAAGTTTTATTCGAAAATTGTTTGCCGGACAATGTGCCTGACAATATCGGGCCGAGTTTTTCGATCAAAAGTTGTCCCTGAATACGAAAACTGCTGACAGCATCAAATCAATTTTTTGGTGAATGATTGTATCCTATTTAAAATTCACAATTTTAGTTTTTCTAAGTGATAACGACGCAACCCAATTCGCCACTAAAGATGATGTATTTTATGAGTCATCGGGGTTGTCTACGAGCAGTGATGCAGAATCAAATTGATTCAGCTCATTGTTGAAAGATGGTATAAAGAAAAGCAAATCTAGTCGCAAGCCGCAAAAAGATCGCAAGATTAAAATAGTGGAAGAGACAAGCCACATTTTATCTGGCGCTAGTGCAGGCCAGATAAATGTACAGCTGCCTGCTTTTCCCCCTCGGTAGGGACTTCTTGATCTGGTCTAAAGTTGGTGGTCTGCCGCCTATGATGCTTCGATTTTGGTTACTGTGTATTAACCCTGAATCATCTATCATCAGAAGAATACGCGCAACCAAAGGTTAAACTGTTCTCGAATTGAGCGGGGTAATGCGTTCTACACATAGATCTCTAGTGTTGCAGATGATTTGGTAGACGGTATTATAAGATTTCTGCTTCTGAAGTCATTTGCCAGGACCGTCAATTAGATGTTTAGCTTTCCTTTAATTGGATATTCGGCGGATCAATGTTTTCACAGTCAATGGCTTAATCGCTGTCGGCTATTTCCTTAGCAAAATCTCTGATAGCTTCCAAACAAAAATCTGCTGATTTCTGCCAGTATTTTAGAGTAAACGACGCTCTGTCAAAATGTCATAAGGTAAACATAATTTAATACCATAGATAGCCTTGTCCGTCTCTGAGATGGTAAAAGATTGATGTCTTAAAGCTTCTGGACCTAGTATTTGCCTCACAGTTCTCTTACCCCTGCTCCTGTAGAATCGACACTCTTTCTACTCCTGAAGATGTCTATCACCCAGCTTTGTGGTAGTCTTTGTTTAGCTAAAAACATATTTCGGAGGTTAATTGATCCTTTCTTGATTCTGATGCTACTCCATTCTTAAAAATTAACATAGTATTCTGCCATAATATGAACTTTTCGGATTACATTGGGATCATCGTTAGCAAGGCGTTTGATGACCCATATACCACTCTCATTTGAGTGATCTATACTTGAGTACTGCCTCGGTACCTTACGTGGTCTAAACTGGAAACAACATCGGCGCCTGCCATCTTATGTGAGTAGACTCAGTCTCTGTCTCGGAGTTATGTTCCTTTATTAACAAATAAATGCTTTTCTTTTGAGTCAAATCAATTTTTCGATTCCTCCCAGATCTACACGACAGTTCTGGTCAATTTTCTTACATATGAGTAGATCATATTTCGAATCTCACGTCCCGTTTCGAATCAAATGCCTGTTATATAACGATTTATACCCTTTGTTAACTTCTTGAGTGTTTCAAATTGGTAAATGTATCTAGTATTCTGTCATACTTATCTTCCCAGCAATTGTAATTCTTCGACACCACCCACTTGATGTGAGTCGGAGCACATAAAAATGTTCTCAAAAAAACGGATGGAGTCTGGATTCGGATAAACTCTTTATTTTTTTGTATAGGTGACTATAATCCAGTACTTCGTTAGGTCTAAGTATATTGACTTACTTAAATTTAACTATTTTCAGCTGTTTGTGTTCTCAGATTTAACTTCCCTTCAGCCGCTTAAACCTTTTCAAAAAACTCTAATATCAAAAATTGGTTATAATGCAATACCTACGCCAGCTGGTACCCTCTGAATCAAATTGGAAAGAACACAAAATAAATCGCATTTCATTTTCTCACAAGGATAATGCAAAATGGGCAAACAACATTTTAAGTGTGCTTCTTAAATCAAACAATGTACGATATGTACCACTGACATTGAGTTGTTGCCTCTCACACTCTCTCTACCTCTCTCGCTCTCATTCCGCCTGACAGCTGTCATATTGACATTTCTACTTAACATCGCTTCGCTCGCTGCTCAATTTTTAATCGGTTTTCTGGGAGCCGCTTTCTGTCCATCATCATCATCATCTCTCAGTTGCAGGCAAACTCATTATTTTTATTAATATGATTTTCGCTGCACTCCACTTCACTTTGGTGCAATTTGTGCATTTTGTTTTTTTCCCTCTTCCTTTACTATTTTTTTTTCTTTTCATTATTCTTTTTATTTTTCTATTTTATATCTTGTTATTTTCATGTCATTCCACTTCATTTTTTAAAAGCATTTGGTATTTTATATTTGATTTTTTTTTTATTGTCTATTTTATGTTAATTTTTGTTGTCTCTTCTTTAATTGTATTCATCATTTTCGTTTGTTTCTAACTTTTGTTTTTTTTTTTTTTTTGTCTCTTTTTTTTTTTTTTTTTTTTTTTTTTTTATCTACTGTTTTTTTTTTTTTTTTTTTTTTTCTTCTTTTTTTTTTTTTTTTTTTTTTTTTTTTTTTTTTTTTTCTTTTTTTTTTTTTTTTATTTTTCTATTTTTTTTCTAGGTTTTTATTTTCTTTCTTTTTTTTTTTACTCATTTTTTTTTTCTTCTATAAAAATTTTTTTATAAGTAAATTTTTAATTTTCCATATTTTTAAGAGTTGATGATAGCAGCCGCCCCGCCAGCTGTTCAATATATTTCAATGAACAGCATTTATTTGCCATTATTTGTTTAAAATAAAAATGTATACAAAAAGGGCTGGGAAATTACTTTAAACCCTTGAGGGGACAAATGAGCACAGGATCTTTCGCACTCTGAATGGAAATGCGTTTTTAATTGCTGTCAGAAAAGGTTCACACCGCCAACTGCGTGTTTAAATTATGTCAAACAAGTTGTCAACTGGCGGCCAAGGTGGACCAAAACCAGAACCAGAGAGAAGCCCGTTGACACACTTTACGGATTTTTTTAACATTAATTTTATTCCGTTTCCCTGTGGCATGATTGTAAGTTAATGCTGCTGGTCGGGGAGATTCCTGGGGAAAACAGTATACTTATGGGCATATGAGTATGTGTTGTATGTGGGAAAACTGCCAAATGGCCAACTCACTGGAAAAGTGAAAAGTTGCAGATGATAAAAAAAACAAAAAATAACTATTCGGCCTAACACAGCCCAAAGGGGCACTAGCCGAGCTTTTACCAATTTCTTCGCGTGTGCGCTTTTAATGGTTGAATAAATAAAAAAATATGTTTAGATATGTTTTATGGTTATTTACTTCACAGATGGCTCAAGAAGCTTGCGAAGGTGACCGGTTGTGTAAGAGGTTTTTTTTAGAAAACATGTAAGATTGTGGGTCATGCTTGACTGTAATATACTCTGCAACCCCCACAATTTGTATATTTTTGATCAATTCAATGAGAAGCCACACAAAGTGACAAGGAAGCCATAAAGTGTAAAGTGCTCCCATCATAATGGTTTGTATTCCTTAAATCTCGACTATAGTCAATTGAATCTTCACCAATTCCTTGGCGGATCGATAACTAATTCTGATTATTAAATATGCGTAAAAGGTACGAGCCATCTATCAGCAAAACTGTGGAATATATGACGTTTTTTCCAAATTGCGTGGCGGTGGGACGTGGCAAATAAAATAAACTGATCACTGCAATTATAAAAATTTATGTCCCTTAACGTTGGCGGACCCTACACGACGGAAAACGTAGTACTAGCTTATTTCGCCGTTTTCGAAGTACTTAACCTTCGCGGTTATTTTGAAACTGTATTTCTCTGCAGGTGCCATTTATTGATTCCATAATCGTCTTGGATATCATAAGCACCGCGAAAACGAAATGTGGGAGCGTTAACTAAGAGAATGGGTCGGACTATTTCTCTACAAACCTTGAATTGGGAACAAGATGATCTTTATGGATTAAGAAATCGACCAACCGAGAATATTTCACTAAATTAATTTAACTAGAAGCTTTTAGGGAAGAAAGTATAATATTGCAGAAAATATGACGGCCTAACTCAACCCATACAGCTCAACCGATAATTGCAGAAATTTGGTACCAAATTGAATGGGATCAATGGAACAAATTGTGGCGTTCGCTTGACTACCCTTATAGGTAGATCAAATCCGACTTCACTAAAAATATGGTAGCACAAGACCTAATCGGGAAAAATATAAACGAATTTTGTAAAATTAAAACCAAATTTTTGTTTTTATGCGGTCCGCAACTTGATTTTGGTTCTTAGCCGTCTCCACCCAACTAAACTTTAAAGCTTTTAACTTTCTGAGATCATCCAATGATCCACTTTCAATGTCGCACTAATAAATCCAAAACTGCACGTGTTGGCATTTATAATTCTAGGCTGCTATTGGTGTGACAATGTACGATTTGCAATCTTTCGTTTCAAAACCAAAAAAAATTCGAAGCTCCGATTGGCGGGTTCAAATTAGAAAATTTTCCAATGCTTTATAATTTTTAATTTTAATAAAGGCATGTTCCCCATTACGCTATAGTTACTTCACTAAAATCGATCAGAGTTCGGCTTCGGTCCCGTTTTCGTGTTCTCAATTCAGAATGAAATTGCTTTGTCTTGACTTCTAGCAAACCACCGGTCCAAACGATCGAAAATGGAACAGTCGAAAATGCGACTGTACGTTTTTGCTGGCACCGCCAGCTTCAGGACACATTAAACAAAAAACAAGTAAGAAAGTCGGTCAAGCCCGACTATAGTACACTCTGTACCTAGACTAGGAGCTGAATGCAGTGCTGCTGCTGCGCTCATCTTTAAGTTTCTCTCTCTCACCCTCTTTCTGTCTCACTCTCTGTCTCTTTCTAACATTGTGCGGCGTTGGTTGTGAAAGGGTGGGAGGGTGGTGAGAGGAGGGAGTGATTCACTTATTTGTTCATAACTTGAGAACCGCTCATCCGATCTTTATCATTTCTTCGGCAAATCGATACATATTGCTAATGACTAACTATCTTTAGAAGATACTAATCATCTATCTACAAAACTGTGGGAGATATGAAGTTTTCAAATTGCAGGGGCGGGAGGGGCGTGGCAAAATTTGAAACAAACTTGAGCCCTAATTTACATGTCAAACCTCTATCTCTTACCATCTCTGAGATCTGTTTGTTCATACGGACGGACAACGGACGGACAGACGGAGCGGACAGACGGATAAGCTGTATCGACTCAGCTGTTGATGCTGATCAAGAATTAAAGACTTAAATGCTAATTAAAATTCCCTAACAATTTCTAAATTGATCACAGAATAAAGGAAAATTTACTTTTTGTAGACCCAGCACATGTAAGAGTGCGTAATTTGGCAATTACTTTTTATTCCAAAGACCAACAAGGGATACTTTTCAAAACGAAAAACTCCATTTTGCTAATTTTATTTTATTAAGCCTATTGCTATAGTGAATTAATCATTATACATTAGATTCGAGGATCTGAAAAAATTCTGTGCCAAACTTCCATATAGCGAATCTCAAGGGGACCAAAAACAACTTCGTTATAAAGAACATTTGTAATATAGAGAAATACCTAATACGAATTGCAGAATTTAGAAAACGAATTCGTTATACAGAGAACTTTCTGGTACGGAAGTTCGACTAATGATCGCTAAAGTGTTCGGTTCACAGTGAAAGAAAATTCAGATTTCCGCGTTCGAACCGGTTCAATTGACTCTCGATTTTCCTCCGATGTCATATATTTTCGTGCGATTACCCCATTTTCAGTTCATTGATCTGACTGTTCCTTTGTCTCGGAGAATAATCAAGGACATGCATGAACATGACTCGCATCTCACAATGCTGATTTTGTTCATTACCTGTTCCATGCGCTCTTTTGCTGTACTAAGTGATATGCCTACTAGAAATTTGAGAAAACGCCACATTGCAGACTCAGTCCTGCACTATGACGCTTTTCATGAAAGCAAGGCCACGAAACAGCGTGGAATTGTCATCTGGTGGGTATGGTTATTACTGTCGATGCTACAAATCAACTTACTGCAGTAACTACGTGCAATCCTTTCAATCGAGAGTCTCTGCAGCAATAAACCGTGAAGCACACGAGAGTAAATAAACAAAAACGTATGAGCGCAAATTTACTTTCAATTTCGCCTCAATGACAATTCCCTCTGATTTAACTTCTTTTCTTTTATGGGATTTCGCTGGGGCCCTTTCGTGTTCTTCTTTGCTCTGCTCTGCAGTTTTCGCTTTCGTTTTTTTATTATGTTACAATAATAAATTGTATTAACTGTATGGAAAGAAGGACGCAGGTGTATTGGCTGGGAAACGAAGAAGAGAAGAAAAAACGAAAATTGAATTAAGTCAGAAAAATGCCAAAACAGCCCACACAAGGCGAATGAATGACATTCTGTACTCTATTCAAAGTCAAGCGCGCAAATTTTGCCATTGGCAACATATGGATGTCCTTTGTGTGTTCGCTCTTGGAGACCTTATTGTAGTTTTAATATGTGTCGCATGATTTACAGCTGCAGACAGAAAACGCTAATCTCAACTCGCAAATGATGTTGCTGATAATGGAGGAGGAGTAGAAAGAAGTGGATGAGCATTGTCATCGAATGCCGAACGCAGTTTTTGCATCTTGATTGTTGCTTGGAAAATAGAGAAGCACAAAAGGAAGTAATGCCTGGTAGAGAGAGAGATAAGGCTGCAGAGACTGGGTTACTTGCACTGTTCGTCCGTCTGTCTGTATGAACGCTTCGATCCCAGAGACTATCAGATATAGAAAATGAAAATTAAGAGCACATTGAAAAAACTTCTTCTGATCAGGTAGGAGTAATTTATTTTGTCGTGATGAACAGCTACACCTCTGCTCTATGGGATGGTATAGATTCCTAAGTCCAGAAGTTAAAGAGACAATATTTTTTGGATAAAACTTCGACATAAGTCCCATTTCGTTGAACCATTAATTACGAACTAAATAGCAAAACAAATTGACTTCATGGCAGCCACTCTTCAATTATAATTCTATTCAAATTGGCCCCTTTTTCCCCACCCCTTCCTTCGCAGGACTTGGCTCTTTCCCCTCGTCAATCTTCCTGCGCTCTAAACTCTTTCCCGTCCCCCTCATTTCTGACAGAAGCGTTGTCGACTGAGCAAATTTTCTCTTCAAACACATTCTCTATGATATTGCCTAAGCGCCTCAATTTATTTGATGTGGCCAATATGAACTTTTCTTTGGCGTTTTCACCCACTTCGCGGACAAATTTTCCAAATTTTCTTTCTTAGTGCGCGCCTGCATAACTAAACGAAGGTCTTCGCCAAATCTAAGATCTCTAGGACAAGCAGTTTTGTTTTGGGTTGATAATATGTCAGTCTGTTAGTCTGTCGGTCAGTCAGTCAGTTCATCGGGCCTACAGATTTATTAGTATAGATTTATTTGGTATACCTGTACGAATATTTTCCGTATTTCAAATTATTCTCTCTTTAAGCCACATCAAACGTGCAAAGTTGATCAATATTTGCCACTGATTTTCGATGTCAGGACTGCACTTATTTGACTTTAAAAGCGTTGAAAAATTTAACCGACGACCATAAAATTTCATTCAGTAGATATTCGTTTTATCTTGTGAATGTACAACTATAAAATCAATCCGATTTTGTGTTATCGGACTTTATGCCTTTAATTATGAGAGTTTCGCAATGCCCTTGTAGTTACAAATGTCAGAACGTACTCCCTTTTTGTGTAAGGACAAATAAAAGATTCTTTCCAAAGAGATGAAATTTTTAAAAACAAGAAGTAGATAGGACCGTCAAGCGAGTTGGCAAATTGCTTTAAGATATAAGACGGTACGTTATCTGGTCCTGAAAGCAGGTGAGACTTTAACGAAAGTAGGACAGAAGAAAAAGAAATCGAGTGGCCGGAACTAAAATAAGAATTAGAGAAGCTTTATAACTATTTAGTTTACAGCTGGCACCAATAACTGGTGAAGGTGACTGGTTGTGAAAAATTTTTATAATACACCAAGCAAATTCTAAAAGAAATTTTAAACTTCTCCTGTCAAATTACCTTTTTGTAGATTTCTTTATTCTCGACAATGTAGATGTAGAAACAATGACACTTATTATGATTTCAATCTGATAACATCATAGTTTACTTTGAGCCAGGGATCCTCCTTAGCCTTGTACTCCTCGTCGATAATACGTAAAATGTGAAACATGATTGCGAGAAACCCTGTGCCAATGCCATCCCCGAAGGCAGTCAAGTAAGGTATTGCCGCACTGTCCGGATCGATTTTCCACCTCCAGAGCAGATGAACCAGAAAGTGGGCGCTCCACAGCAAGATGAGCAGCTGCAGCAAGCTGGTTAACACAAAGGCTAACACAAAGATGGCATTGACCGAAACATACGACTTGTACAGATAGTCCGCCAGATAGACAAGAATCGTATTCCCAGGCAGAGAAATGACGATTAGGATACGCGAGACCCGGGAATAGATAGTGCCCACACATAGCGCTTTAACAGGCGTTTCGCAGATGCGGGTCCGCTCGGGCAGCTTTCCCAGCTCAGCACGTTGGTACAGCAGCGATCCCATATTGCTGGCCTGCACTGACACCAGATTACCACCGATGCCATTAATTATTGGAGAAAATACAGCAAAACCTCTAAACTGCTCCACCGACGAGCTCAGTATGAATCCACCCAGCTCGCTTATGCACAGGGCTCCGATGACTGGTATCCAGCCAAACATCAAGACCTGACGCGCATAGATGTTGTTAAGCACCACCACAATCCAGAAAGGTAGCAGGAGCACCAGGTAGCAGAGCATCACAACTATACCAACCCAAGCCCTTGACTTGCTTAAGTCGTACATGACGGCTGCGCTGAACGCCAGAATGCTAATGGACACCACATCGCCAATGGAAGCCACTATAGGCGTGGCCATGTAGTCTGGATTGAAGCGATATCTCTGCGAGAATAAAATAACCACCATGAGTAGCGAATCAAGGATCATGCACGAGGTGCTGGAGGTAATTAAGGCAGCAGCGGCCAGGGTGGGAAAGTTTTGGATCATGAGCGTTTGCGCCACAACCGAACTGATAATAACGGTAAATGCTGTGATCAGCATGGAGCAAACAATGGCCTGCACTTGAACCAGCGCCACATTGCCAATGATAATTTGACGGATATCGCTGCAGTGCTGCAAGTGCCCCATATTCGAGTGCGTACTGATGCGAGCGGCCACACACATATCCAGGTTGCCTTTTAAGCCGCACAGTGCTGGCACAAGGACAATAAGCTCGCTCATTTGCTTAAACACTGTCCAGTCCTGCACATTGCCCAACATAATTCCCGCGGTAGTCGTACCTATACCGGCCAATAAAAATGGAATGGCAATCTGAATGAACGTTGATAGACAGGATTCTCGATAAATTTCAACGTCATCTTCGTCGGGTGATGGATGTGATTCGGCCGTAACTTCGTTAGGGTTGATTCCCTCTTTTGGAGAAGCTGGAGAAGCTGCAGAAGTTTTAGTATTTAGAACTGCCGCAGTGAGCGGCATATCAAATATAAAATTAATTTATAACTAAAACTGATTCAATGTCATGAAACATTTTTCACAAACAATAATATGGAATTTTGGTTTTTCTGTCTAGGCCTATATAGAGCTGTAACGTTTCGTCAGTGTCGATGTTATCTTTGAGCCAATGCCCAGAGACTTATTTTAAACCTTCAGGGCAATTTATTTGTATTTTGTATTTTATTGTATTTTTATCCCAGCACTACAAGTACAAATAAGACTTATTTTGATTGTGCTAGTCACTACAGTATAACAAAAATTTCCACAATTTAAATTTGAATGAATAATTGCTAACTTAACCTAATACACAGAATACATAGAAAATAAAAATTAATATTGAGTATAAATATAAATAGAAATAATTTAATTTAATTTGTTGATAAATTTAAATTTAAATGTCGATTTGTAAATGTTTTTTAAGTTTTACATTAAACTGAGGGGTGCTTCTAATAGTCTTGAGGTTGTGAGGTAAATCGTTCCACAGACGAATAGCATTTACAAAGAACTGTCTCTCCGAGCACAGCATTTTAGTTCTGGGACAAATAAAATTATTGGTTCTTTGTGAGAGAGCAGGTCTTAGTTTTTGAAATAAATAGGAAGGTTCCTGAGAATTTATAATTTTATGGAGAAATGTTAGAGTCCTGAGATCAATCCACGTCGTAAGGCTGAGGTCAAATATCTTGTAAGACAGATGAGATATTCGTTCCATACGCCCAACATTAAACACATATCTAGCAATGGAATTGAATGCCACCATTAATTTACGCATGTCTCTCGAGTCGCAGTGTCCAAAAATTTCCACACCATAAAATAGGGTGGGTACCAAAAACATTTTTGCAATAAGCAACTTGATGTTAACAGGCAGGAACCACTGTGACACTGAGAGCTGCCGTAGCAGCCCATAAGTCCGACCAGTTGCTGTTGAAATATGCTTGCTCCACGACAAGGTGTTATTAAACATTATTCCTAGATTTACTGCCTGTTCCACATATTGAATGGGAGTGTTATTTAGATGCAATTTTGGCAACAGACTTGTATCAACAGGTTTTTTGTGGATGACAATACATTTTGATTTTAGTGGATTCAAACCCAAGCCATTCTCTTTTGCCCAGTGGTTAATTTTATCAAGTACATCATTCGAAACTAATACACAGTCTTCAATTTGAGACAGCGAACGACTAACATATATTTGGACGTCATCTGCGTACAGATGAGCTTCACAATTAGACAGAACATTCGGTAAGTCATTAACATAGACAGAAAACAATAGGGGTCCTAATACTGATCCTTGCGGTACACCACGCGTCAATGAAGTAAAATTGGAGGTACATGATCCGGAAACAACCGCTTGGAGCCTGTCAGTGAGGTATGACCTAATAAAATTAACAGCAGTGCTTGTGAAATTATAGAGATTTTGAATTTTCGTGCAAAGAATGTCGTGGTTGACTGTGTCAAAGGCTTTGCTGTGGTCTAGCAGCGTTAAGAAAGTAACAGCGCCAGCATCCAACTGCTGACGAATATCTTCTACAATGCTCGTAATTGCCGTTATACAACTTCTGTTTTTCCTAAATCCAGATTGTTTAGAACTCATCAGCTTATTATTACTAAGAAATGTTTGCATTTGAGTGGCCATAAGGTTTTCTAATACCTTAGCAAGAAATGGCAAAATAGAAATGGGCCTGAACTCATTGTTTGACTTAGGAATAGGTAGAATTTTAGCCCTCTTCCAGAGACACGGAAAGGTAGACGTTGTGATGGCAGTGTTTATAATGTGTGTGACCGGATCAAGTAGTACTGGAAGTAACATTTTTACAAATCTAGGGCTAACATTATCAAGGCCTTCTGCATTAGACTTAATTTTAAGAATACACTCTAAGACATCACTTTGACTGACACACACAAAACTAAAGGTATTATCACAGTAAGGTTGAGCACTCAGGTACTTGTTACACGTAGCTTCAGGTACATTGAATTGCACAAATTTGTTATTTAGCTCGTTTACGTCAACTTCAATACCGGAATGACGATTACTTTTCCCGATTCCCATCTTACTGATTTCCCTCCACTTCTGTCTAGAATTAATTCCTTCCTTAAATTTTAAGGTATAGTGATTCTGTTTTGCAGTCCTAATCATCTTTGTGACATCACTCCGCAATCTCTTATAGTAAGCGCACATATCGTTAGTTTTATAACGCTTCCATCTACGATAAGCGATGTCACGTAGATAAATCTTTTTCTTGATATTGGCATTAAACCACGGTTGTTGCATCGGTTTGATCACTTTAGTTTTGATCTGCACGAACTTATTATACAGGTACACCAAATAGTTGCTTAGTAGTTGCACTTGACAGTCAACAGAGGGCGTACGATATATCGCCGACCAGTCAAAAGCAGTTACTTCCAACCCAAGTTCGGTAAAGTCAATATTCTTAAAGTCTCTAAATGTGATAGATATTTCATTATAATTAAGGTCAAAGTCATACGTCAGGAAAATTAGGTCATGTCTTGAAAAAGCAGGTACAGAGATCTGATCATACAATAATATCTTATTCGATTCGTTAACAAGAAAAAGGTCAAGAAGCGTATCACAAAACATAGAGAACTGGGTGGGCATTGTTTCATTGATACTTGTAATCCCAGCGTCTGAAAATTTTCTAAAAGATGAGTCTCTTTGAGAAGATTGCTATTAAAATCGCCAGCTATAATGTTAAGTCACTGTTTTGTTGCTGTCAAGACACTGTTTAGTCACTGTCAAGTCACTATCAAGTCTCTATTTAGTCACTGTCTACTCACTGTTTAGTCACCGTGAAGTCACTGTGCATTCACTGTTGAGTCACTGCTTAGTCACTTTCAAGTCGATGTTAAGTCACTGTTTAGTCACCGTCAAGTCACTGTTCAATCACTGTTGGGTCCCTGCTTAATCGCTGTTAAGTCTCTGTTTTGACACTGCTTTGTCACTGTTTAGTCACAGTCAAGTCACTATCAAGTCTCTGTTTAGTCACTGTCAACTCACTGTATAGGCACCGTCAGGTCACTGTTAAGTCACTGCTTAGTCACTGTCAGGACAATGTTAAGTCACTGTTTAGTCACTGTCAAAACACTGTTTAGTCTTTGTCAAGACTCTGTTTAGTAACTGTCAACTCACTGTTTAGTCTGTTTAATCACTGCCAAGACACTGGTTAGTCACTGTCAAGTTACTGTTTACTATCAAGTCACTCTACAAAACAACACAAAATATCCATGTTCACCATTTACGCGATTTCAAATTCCACAAGTGATCAAAACAAAATGGTTCTGCTCAAAATTAATCGAAAATGCATTTTACTGCTACTGATTAAATGTCCCCGGTTGAGGTGCAGCAGGTAGTGTGTGTGCCTGTTGTGCTAGAGCTCGTTTTTCTTAAAACACATTTCCTTAACCGTCCACCTTCACCATCTATTGTCGCCATATAATCTTTGGGTCGTATGTGCTTGGAAAATTAAATTTAATAGAAAACCTTTCAAGAATTTTTAATTTTTTTTATTAATTTAAAACAAATTTGCAGTAAAAGTTTTTGATGAGCAACTTTCGGTCTTTCGGATTTCTTCACTTTCGTTATCTTTTTAGGTAAGCCTGTGCCAGCCTTGATTTTCCACTCAATCAACTCCCATTCACACACGCACATACTTTTATACACAGCACACATGTTGATATTCATGGTCGTATTGTTATTGATAAATTCAACGCCAAGAAGTCACTGTACTCGTGCTCCACCTACGTTTCGAAATAGTGGCAACTGTTCATATGCCGATCATCAACAACTGGAATTTGTGTGCAGTGGCACGATCACAAAGGACATACAACGACGCTGGATGGATAGACGTGCAGTTGCCGGCATCGAATATGCCATCTGGGAGAATGGCACAGTTGTGATGGTCTCATTTGGCAAGACAAAGTTGTTCGACTTTAGATATGTCTCCATCGTTGCCAAAACGTATAAGTTAAAAGTGGAGGGTGAGGACGGCCGCCAATACCTGATTTCTTTCTCCTCAGCCGATATACATTGCTTTAAGCATGGAATGCGGTATCTGGCCCACTTGAAAAGTAGTTGCTTGGGATATGACTTTAATCCCAACGATATTGTTGAGCATCCCATAATACATTACGCAGGCTTAAAAGTAAAATATCCCATTAAAATTACTCAAGATATTAGCTCTGCGTCGGGTAGATACCCTAGTACCCCAATGCTGACTATTTTTTTTGCGGTCTATCTGAGCATTCATATTAAATAGTAACCAGTTGTAAATACTTTTAATAAAAGGTATTTTATTAGTAAATGTGTGTTTTTTTCGCTGCACCTTCGGCAATGGCAGTAAAACGTAAAAAGGATATTGGAACTAAGTGGAACAAATCTCAAAGCGTGTTTCGTTTGAAAAAAAATTATTTTGTTGCCTTTTGTATAATAAATATATTTAATACAAATAATTATAAACTTATTTTGATACTCTGTACCAAAAGGTACTTAAAGTATATTAAGTTTGTGCAAAAGTATGTAACAGGGAAGAGGAATCATTTCCGACCCTATAAAGTATATATATATTCTTCGTCAGCATCAACAGGCGAGTCGATATTGCTTTTTCCGTCTGTCCGTCCGTATGAACAAACAAATCTCAGAGATGCTAAGATATGGAAGTTTGACATGTATGGGACACATGATTCTTATACTTGCTGGCAGATCAAGTTTATTTTAAATTTTTGCCACGCCCCCTCCCCACCCCTTAATTTGGAAAAAACGTCACTTCTCCCACTGTTTTTTAGATAGTTGGTTTATACCTTCTAGATATAGTTGGTAATCAGCCTTATTTTATCGATCAAATAAAGATCGGATTAACGATCCTAGAAGAGAGCAAAGAAGACCAAGCGAGAGCCGCTTCCAAACACAATTAATAAAACTGATAAAGTTATAGCTAATTGATTGGTGATAAGATGATAACTAGTTGTTGTGCAATTTAGTTTATCCGCAAGCAATTTGGTCCCGTATGGATGGTGGTGGCAAAAATGTCTTGCGGTATTTTCCGCAAGCTTGTCCGATTTTAACTCTTTCGTCGCATCGGTTCTCGCTATATCTTAGGAAAGCGAACTCTATCCTCAAAACGCGCTATACACGCTTGGCAAATAAAGGGCGGAAGCCCACGGCAAAAATTGAAACAGAACTGACGGCGCAGGCAAAAGACGCACCCATGGCCGAGCCCAATCTGTGCAGTTATGGACCCGGATACAGCTTCCACTTCCACGCACAACGATGTTATCAACGTTCTCGTTACCTGGGGCAGAGGTATCGAAGATGCGCCATGGTCTGGAATTGTCGTCGAATATTGGATAAAATCGCTGACTTGATCGAAAGAGACCTGGCATTAGTTGCAGCCTTAGCATCGGCCAAGAGCTGGGCGGATGAGTCTTCAAACCGCTTCTCAACCATTTTGAAAGTAAGCTTGGATTTTTTAAAGCGCGATGAATGGTTGCCCACAACGACTTGACGTAAACTGAAAACATTTTTGCGTGTATGGATGCATGCGTAGATCTGCCTTCTGAATCAAAAACCAAAACGACCCGTTTTTTAAGCGTATTAACTGGCGATGACAAAGTGGGTCACTTACGAAGCAACGTGAAGAGCAAACGGTCGTGTCGAAAGCGGTGAAGCTCTCTTTAAAATTAGGGGGGTCTCCTACCGGTGCGTCGGCACGGGGAATAGGGAAGGGGTTGGTTGGTTGGTTGGTGGCAGGCAATGGTCCCCTGGGGGTGGTATATCCGCCTTGTGGATGTTTTCGTTCCGGATATATCCGGTTATTGTTCAAAAGATTTTGTTTTGCACTCTTTGAATGATTTTGATGCTTTATAAACACGCGTTTCCCCATAGTTCTTCGCCATATAGCCAAGCTGGTTTTATGGTAGTGTTATACAACACCTTTAGCTCTAAGTTGAGTGGAGAGCTGGGGTTAATTAGCCAGTGTAATTGATTAGCTGTTAGTTTCCTGTGAGTCTTCTTGGCGTAGATGTGCCTCCTCCAAGTCTGACTTGTGTCTAGATGCATTCCAAGGTAGGTAATATTTTTGTCATGCGGAATAGGAATATTGTTGAGCTTCAATGCTGGGCAGTCCTTAGTATTTAGGGTGAAGGTAATGTGCTTTCATTTGTTTTCGTTGACTTTAATTCGCCAGTTTGCCAGCCAAACTTCTACTTGTTCACGATGAATTTGTAATGTCAGCGTTGCTCGCACAGGGCACCGGGAGAGACATGGTATAGCAGTGTCGTCTGCGAAGGTAGAGGTGGATACGAAATTGCTTGTGGGAAGATCGGCCGTATATAAAACATGAAGGGTGGGGGCAAGTACGTTTCCATGAAGTACTCCTGCCCAAGGCTTACTAAACAAGGTAGGCTCACTCACTCTCTCTCTCTCTCTCTTGACAACTTGATAAATTTTAATCAGTAATCAACTGTTGTAAGCAAAGCATCTCCGCGGACGAATTTTTTGTGTTTTACTTAGTAGCTTAGTAGTCTTTGTTTTGAAATATATTACTCTCTCGCTCTCGCTGACACAAATATAAAAAGTTGTGAGAGAGCGAGCCTACTTTGTTTAGTATACCTTGCTCCTGCCAGTATACCATGAATGAAAACATTCGATTTGTTAGATAAGATCTCTAGTGATTTCTTTTTCTCCCCGCTTTGTTTGGGTAATGGTTAATCAAAACAGATTTGCAAACCGGTTCGAGGTCGAACCGCTCTGGAGTCGGATGTTTTGAGATTTTTGGGAAGTTCAAACCGAACTTGAACTGGAGCAAAAAAAAATAAAAAGGGTTCGGAGTCGGGCACTGGCGCAGTATATACTCCATCAGCAGATTAAAGAAGTTACACGATAAGGTATCGCCCTGCCTAAAACCTCTTTTGGTATTAAATGGTTCGGAGAGGTTCTTTCCTATTTTGACGGAGCTCTCAACGTCATCATGCAAAGTCGAACGTACATTGCAGACAACATTGCAGCACCGATTTTAACAGAATCTTAACTGAAACCTGAAGCATATATGAGAATGGAAATTAAATTCAGGCGTGCTAGCTTAAAATTGTATAACGTGGGCCGTTTAACGAACGATAGCTTGTTTTTTGCCTTACAAACTAATTAATTGATCATGTTTGATTATTTCAGCCATGAGTTCATCCTTTATTTTGTTTTGTTTTATAAGACTCTTAATAAATCAGAAATAATCATCAGTTGTTTACTAAAGGCACAGACCATTTTAACACATGCTTTATTGTTCCAGGAGTCTGTATGATTTTTCTCATAATTGCTTTAAGAGTTACATTTTACTGCACTTTACTTTCCTTGGCCGCTATATGTAAGCTACATTTTGATTGAGATTTAATACTTGAGAAATTTCTTTCGGGTCGTATGTGCTTGGAAAATTAAATTCATTGGAAAACCTTGCAAGAATTTTTAATTACTTTGATTAATTTGAAACAAGTTTGCAGTAAAAGTTTCTGCTGAGCAACTTTCGGTCCACAAAGTTTTTGCAAGTTTTGTGTTTTATTTGTTGAATATTGATTTGTGTAAGTTTGCCTTCTCCTACTGATTTCTTTCACTTTCTCTATCTTTTCAGGTAAGTCTGTGCCAGCCTTGACTTTCCACTCAATCAACACCCGTACACAAACACACTCTTATATACATCACAGATGTTGGTAAACTAAATTTGTAAGTAATGCATCTACATTATGTCTTCGTGGTCGTATTATTATTGCTAAATTCCACGTTGCGAAGTCACGGTTTTACTCCAAATTATCGCGACACTGGCAACTGCTCCTATGCCGATAATAAAAGACTGGAGTTTGTGTGCAGCGGAACGATCACAGTGGATCTTCTACTACGTTGGCGCAATATACGTGCTTGGTTGGACACCGAATATGCCATCTGGGAGAAAGGCAGCGTTGTAATGGTCTCATTTCGCAGAACAAGGTTGTTCAACTTTAAATATGTTTACATCACTGCTAGCACATATCAGCTAAAAGTGCAGAATGAATGGGGCCACCGATATCGGATAACTTACTCCGCAGCCGATATGCATTGCTTTAAGCATGGAGTGCGGTATCTGGCTGACTTGAGAAACCATTGCCTAGGATATAAATATAATCCCAGGGATATTGTGACGCATCCCGTTATACATTATGCAGGCTTAAGAATTCAACGTCGTAATCCCAATCCTCTAAGTCGCTCTGCGTCGGGTATATACTCTAGTTCCCTAGTGCTGACTATATTTCTTGCATTGTATCTGTGTGTTAATATTAAATAGTGTCCATTTGTAAATACTTAAAATATTAGGTATTTTATTTGTAGCAGTATTCTTTGAGCCTAGCTTTGGGCAAGAGCTAAGTGGAAATTAAACAGCTGCTGCTGCGATCACTTCCAATCCTTTGACGAATCGATAAATAATGCTAAGTTCTAAATGTATGTGGCCTGTTAGTATTTGCCCAGCTATCTAAACCAGTGCAAAAGTGGTTCGTAGACATCACTAAGAAATCATTTAAGCTATGAACTTAAAACTTAGACTTCAGTTGAACTCTAGGAAGTTAGATATTTGACTGGTTAAAGAGGGTTTCCGAACTGGTTTGAAAGTGGTCAGAGTGTTATCAAAAATTATATGGGATATGATTAGAATTTTGGTTTGTAGGTTTATAGTATTAGTTAGGTAAAGTCATACCTTAAGAATAATTTAAGTTATATAAAAAGTTGGTAGGTTGATAGCGTGAGTGTTAGACATTTTACTAAATCACGACGGGATCCGAACCAAAGTTCCCGGTTCAAAATTTTTTAAAGACACATCTCAATTCCGACATATTTCTTACTACAAACCCAACCAATTGTATCAAAATATTTTAACCTGAACCTGCTCCTGGGTTCGGTTCAACAAAAAATTTAGGGGAGAATGGAGGGTTCTGAGCCACAGGGGGTCGTGAGCCACGCAAAAACCACAACTATTTGTTTATGTCAAGTTTCTCCCTTCTTATAACCTAGCTTTTGGCAAGCAACCTATCAGTCAACACGTTCTTTAAGTTTGAGCAACAAAACGCGGCTTAAAAAAAAAATTTTTATACCCTTGGAGAGGGTATATTAAAATTGTCCGGATGTTTGTAACGCATAGAAGGAAGCATCTCCGACCACATAAAGTATATATATTCTTGATCAGCATGACGAGCTGAGTTGATATAGCCATGTCCGTCTGTCCGTCTGTTTCTATGCTATCTCCTCCGTCAGTTTTAAAGCTATCCCAACCAAACTTTGCACGAAGTCTTTTGGTATAAATACGCTGCACATTTGTCGGAACCGGCCGGATCGGATGACTATAGCATATAGCTGCCATAGGAACGATCGGTTGAAAAACTAGTTTTAGTGAGAAAAACTTTTTTGTTCTCAATGCTATCGCTACCAAACCTCGTATTTATACGTTTTTTATGCTTTCACATAATTTCAGCAATTTTTATGCAAATCGGGCAACTATACGGTATAGCTGCCATACAAAAGATAGGTCTGAAAAAAAGTTTTAGTATGAAAAACTTTTTTGTTGCTATCGCTCTCAGACTCGTTACTGATCAATATGATATGCTAACACATAATTCTGTCAATTCTGATCCAAATCGGATGACTATAGCATATAGCTGCCATAGGAATAATCGGTCGGAAAATAGTTTTAGTGAGAAAAACTTTTTTGTTTTCAATGGTAGCGTGTTGGTACGTTTCAGTTATAAATATTATCTGTCTCAACACAATTTTAGAGAGTTTGATCAAAATCGGATGAATATATCGTATAGCTGCCAAATAAAAAAACTGGCAGAAATATATCATGCTCCAAGGGTATATAAACTTCGGTCGA